>APFE030948485.1:8246-23553 GCA_000404065.3 Pinus taeda | reverse complement strand
GGTAATGGAGCAGGTTTGGTGCTGGTGTCACCAGAAGATAGTCTCGTTCCTCTCTCATTTAAACTAAAATTTGAAGTAACCAATAGTGTTGCAAAATATGAGGCTTTATTTATTGGCTACAAATGGCAAAAAATATGAATATAGCATTTCTATCAGTATATGGGGATTTTGAGTTAGTAGTGAATAAAATAAGGAATCAGTTTCAGGCTAAGCATCCCAGGCTAAGGACATACATAAATGAATTATGGGAGTTAATTGATAATTTCTTCTTAACATTCAATGTTCAGTTCTTGCCTAGGGAAGGGAATATAATGGCAGATTTCGTAGCTATAGTTGTTCGTAATTTCAAGCCTCCTTAGAATCCACTCCTCAAATATGAAGTGGAAGTCATATATTGACCTTCTGTGTTTGATAACATAAAGAAGTGGTAGGTGTTCGAGGATGATGAACAAATCAAATGCTTCATTGAAGTCATTAGGGAGTTTACAAGTGTAGCTATTGATCAAGAGGAGGAAAAGGAGGAAGAGAAGAAGAAGACTATTTGGGAGGATACCATAGCAAGGCACAAAGTCTAGAAACTAAAGGGAAATACCATTCCAAGGGGTCTAGTCACTTTGGAAATATTATTCAACATGAATGATGTACCCACAAAGTTGACTGAGCAAGGGACTAATGAGAAAGTAGAAGTTTATAACATTGGCAAAGAAGAGAAACCCCAACTAATCAAATTGTTAAGAGAGATCCCTCCACTCTACAAACAGAGGTATTTAATCTTTTCAAAACTTATAAATATGTTTTTTCTTGGTCATGTGATGATTTGAAAAAATTTGATAATAACAATATTTAACACAATATTCCCCTCAAAATTGGAATAAAATATTGTAATAAAAAGTTGAGGCAAATGAACCCTCTCATACTTCCATCTATAGAAAGAGAGGTCAAGAAAATTTTATAGGCCAAAATCACAGTACCACTTAGATATTCAGAATGGGTGGCAAACTTATTCCTGGTTAGAAAGAAGAATGGGGAGATAAGGCTTTTTGTGGAATTTCACAATCTAAATATAGATTCATTAAAGGATAACTACCCACTGCCAAGATCGATTACATATTGCAGAATGTGGTTTGTTTAGCTAGGATGTCCATGATGGACGGATTCTCTAGATATAACCAGGTGGAAGTACATCTAGACGACCAAAATAAAATGAAACTCACTACCCCTTTGGGTGATTTCATGTATGTCAATATGCCATTCAGTCTCATAAATGTTGGAGCAACATTTCAAAGAGCCATGGACATACCGTTTGTGGGGGAACAAGATAGATTTGTAGTAGTCTACTTGGATGATATCACAGTATTCCCAAAATTAGATGAAGAGCACATCTTTCACTTGCAACATACCTTCAAGAAATGTAGAAGATATGGATTTCCCTTGAATCTTAAGAAGTCCTAGTTTGTTTTGAGTGAAGGAAAAGTTTTGGGACATATTGTTGCATAAGGAGTTATAATTGATCCCAGGCTGGTAGAGGTAATCAACCACATCCCCCTACCAAGGAACAAGAAGGAAATCTAAGTTTTTTTTTCGAAAAATCAACTTCTTGAGGAGATTCATACCCAATTACATTGAGATAGTAAAAGGAATCACAAACACCTTGAAGAAGGAAAATGAGGTAAAATGGAACCCAACTTCTTGGGAATCCTTTGCTCAAATCAAGGTAGCCTTTGTAGAAGCATATTTTCTAGTCAGTCCAGACTATGTTGCATAATTTTATATCTTTTACTTTTTATCTGATGTGATCATATACTAAAACTGATGTAGAATTGATTAGCCATTAGTGAGTTTGAATGATAACCAAAGGCATGGAAAACGAGGAAAACTGTTGGAGTAGAACACTTTATAACAACTGATAAACCATAAGAAGGATGCAAAACAAAAGTGCAAATAGAAAATGTATAGATATACTAGACAATGATATTGATTATGGAGTTCGTCCCTAGTGGACTACGTCTTCGAGTCCGCTTTCAATATGGGCAACCATTTTTATTAGGAATGAGAAGAAGAAGTTGGTTACATAGTGATTTAGTTAGACTGAACTTGCACATAGGCAATTCTGACCTTTATCATTAGATATCTCTTTGCACTAGCTTTCCAATGCCACTTATGGTTTCCAAATCCGATTCCCAATGCTCCCGAAACTCAAAAAACAAAATCTACCTCTAACCTCCAGAACCTGCACATGAAAACTGAAATTCCACTATAATGTCTTCAATGGAGCAAAACCGCCTTTATAGGCCTACATATGCATAATAACCTCCTCAGACTCAATTAGGTATGAATGTGCTAACTTCTGGGTTACAAAATGTCTTGGTTTAGTAATTGTTTGCCACCTAAGGTAAATTGGTTGGTCCTTGAATTAGTTTCATGTCAAAAATACATTACAAAACCCAAAAATACCATATGGAAGCCCGAAATCCATTAACTGTTAGCTAACTGGGTAGAGGCATGCTAACAACGCATGTACACATGCATTTTAGAACCGCGGTTTAAGTGTCGACGGTTCTGGTTGATAGCGCAGATTGACGGTTCATGTGACCTTATTCTCCGATCGCTACGGTTAACCTCCGAGCCAACTCTGACTTCGCCCCGATAGTTAACGAAGAACGTTCACATGCAACCCTTTTTCGACATAGTCAAGGCTGTGGTTAGGGCTTGACTATGATGTGAACCTTGATGGCTAACCTGTAACTATTCACATGCGCCTAGTTCCGATGTAGTTTGGCTACCCTGCGGTTTGGACAGTGTTAAGGTTTTTTAACAATGTTTTTATATTTCTTAAACATTTGGATTAGGCCAAGGGTAATACAATTAGGTTTTTTCTAATGTATTTTTTTGATACATAGGGATATGCAATAAGTAGCATAGGTTTAGAGCTAGGGTTTTAACATAGGATTTGTACATAGATTTGTATAACATGGTTTAGCATAGGATTATGGTTTTGGGTTTAGTTTTAGCCTTTAGGACTTTAGATGTAGGATTAGGGTTTATGTCTAGAATTTTGAAAACTCTTTAAAATATTTCATTAGTATATGATGTAAAATCACCTACGGCGACAAAACCCTGCACACATCATCAACTGCAGGTGTCATTGCAATGAAAACCTTGACGATGAACTTATGCCTCGGATGACACCTTTGTTGACACATGAACCTCTACCACTGACGACACAACCATGTCTATACCAACCCTATTTGTTGAACGACAAAAAACATGTCATTGACCAAACCCTGGGGAAGTGTCGATGAACTTAATTTGACAACCAGGCACTAAACCATCTCCATTGAATGCCATAAAACCATAACTATGAACATTACCTGAAAAACCTGATCGTAATCAACACTGTCGAAACTGAATTGAAGCGACAATGACATTGAACGACACCCATGAACATTGATGATGACACTTGGACATCTATACAATTGGATCAATGGATCCTCCTGGATCATTCCTCTCCACTTGAAAGCTTTTGGACCACAAAATTTTGACTAATTAAATAGTCGATGAGGGTAGAACTCCCTCTCTTTCCATTTTGACCTGACAATGTACTAATAGATTCAATCAATCATCTGCATGTGATGACCTTGATGATGTTGACCATGATACATTTTGATTCGATGACCTGTTTCTTCCATCTGTAGTATGTACAATTTGCGAAGATGGGAAAACAACCTGTTATCAACATGGCAATTGAATTCTTTCCACGAAGAATCATTAGTTAGTGATTTGAAAACATCTTTGAAAACAATATTTGTAGAACTTTGTTCAATACATCTGATGGGTATTAACAAAATACTTTTCGAAATAATTGAAATATTCAAATACTCCTTTGATTTTGACTTGATATCAATTACTTGACTTGATTTACTTTCCTGTTGATTGATTACTAAGTGAATTGGATGCCCATAACTCATCCAGCTGTAATGTAAAGACTGTTGCAACTTAGTTTGATTCTAAAAGTATCTAAGCAATTGTTGATTTACTTGAATCACTATGTCTATTAACTAATATTTCCATTAACTAACACTTTTAGTTAATGTATTAGTTTTCAAACCTTGGTAAGGAAACTTTAGATCTGCTTTTGAAAATGCTTTGTCATGAAATCCACTTGAAGAGAGGCTTCATTACTTCTAAAAGCATGAAATGATGATGCAATACTAAAGAAATGTGACACTGACTTTTCCCAATATTGACCTGCACCCCTAAAACTGAAAATAAACATATCATCTAAAACAAGTCTCTGATTAGACTCGCATGTACCATTCCCTGCAATACACTGCTGATGATGATAGCTTCTATAATTTAGTTGAATGAATGAATTGAGATTCATTCCATCTTTAAGAAGATGTCCATAGGACATTAAATATATCTCATGTTGCTTATCCTGTTCATGAATAAGACTTCTTGGAAAAGAATTAACCACCTTAACCCATTGATCTATAAATTGAATCTCACATCTTCAACAATCAACCTTATGTTGTTCCTTAGTAACCATGAGTACATACTTACTTGAACTTATAAACTTGTTAACTTGATTTGAAACAATTAAATCCAAGTTTGATTTGACTTTATGTGCCCTAACAATAAATTTGACCCCTTATTTCTTTAGGTGATATTTATGTTCTCTTCTATCAAAGACTGCATCTCTATCATAAATATAAGGACTCCCTAAGAAAACTCCACAAATGTCTACTAGGACCACATCTAACTCCACTTCATCGATGTACTTAGATGTAATTGCAAATTTTAACTAACACTGCTTTGTGACATGTATCTGAGTTGATTTATTAATCCAACCTAATGGGTATGGTCTTGGATGATTTTGTGTTTCCAATCCCAATTGATTAACTATATGCTTGGAGATTAAATTTGCTTGCAATCCACTATCAAAAATTGTGTAAATATTTGTATGCTTAATAGTTATCCTTATGTAGAAGAGTTCAACTCGTTTATCCTCATGTGGAGGATTTATGTTTGAATAAGATATATTAGATTTCAAACTTGAACTAGTATCAAGAGTTTTACCTGTCGTAACCATGGAGGTTATTTTCCATTCATCACCTGAACCTGAACCGAGGTCTTGTTGGATTGCTCCATTAGCCTTCTTTTCATCCTTCGCCTTAAGGAACTTTTTGGGATTAAGTTTTGGATGAAGTTTCTAGCACTTTGATTCATCATGACCGATTCTCTGGCAATGAGAACAGGTAGGTCTTTCCTTTTGAATGATCATTGATTTCCTTCTCTTCAAAATGTTCCCCTTACTGTCTCTAGAATCTATATTTTCCATATATTTGGATGACTATGATGACAACTTGAATGACCTGCCACCTGATTCAATACGTATGGCCTAAACACACACCTCATTAAAATCATTAGGATTAAACATTAATAACGTATGTTGCAAATATGGATGTAAATTGCTGATGTATTTTAACAAAGTTTCACTTGTATCCAATGAAAAACCAAGTGCCAATGCTTTCTTCCTGAACTCCTGAGTAAAATACTGAACCCTTTTCTCTTTACCTTGCCTCAGATGCTGCCAATCAATAACAACTTGCTGCATGTATCCTAAAGGATATAATTGTTTCCTAAGAGCTTTCAAAAACTTAGACCATGAAGAGATAAATTTTCCTATTTACTTTACGTCTAACTGAGTTTTGCTTTCCCACTAGATTAAAGATGTTACCCTCATTCTAAGTGTAGCTAACTTAATTTTAGTTTTATCTTTAGAAATGATTTGAATGCGAAAATACACTTCTAACTGCTTTATCCACTTATCTAACTTTTCAGGATTCATTTCACCATCATAAATAGGTAACTCAAATTTAACATCAAGTTTCAAAAGAGATGATTTCTTAGGATTCTTATCTGTTTCAAATGCTACATTGGAAGAAGAATAAGAAGAATAGGATGATGGAGATGACGGAGGTGAAGGAGGTTTATATTCCTTGCCTTTACCTTTGTCCTTATTCGATTCTTTCAAAGAAGAAGATGCATCTCTCGCCTTCTTGTCTTTGTACAATTCTCCCAACATTTGTTGCATAGTTAAGAACACCTGCTGAAACTGTTCCTCACTCATCTTAGTCTCGGTGTTTTCACCTGCATCAGGTCTTGACATGGTTGATTTCTAAATGACTCGTCGCTTTCCAATCTCTAGATCGACCTACTCAAGGATTCCTTCTCCTCACTGCGAATTAGACCTAGTTAACATTCAATGGAAACTCTATAAATGAAACCTACTCTCATACCAAATTATATGATTTTATATGATCATATACTAAAAGAGATGTAGAATTGATTAGCCATTAGTAAGTTTGAATGATAACCAAAAGCGCGGAAAACGAGGAAACTACTGGAGTAGAACACTTTACGATAGTTGATAAACCATAAGAAAGATGCAAAACAAAAGTAAAAAAAGAAAAAACACAGTTATAATAGACAACGATATTGATTACGGAGTTTGTCCCTAATAAAGTAGGTCTCCTGGTTCGCTTTCAAGATTGGTGACCATTTTATTAGGAATGAGAAGAAGAAGTCAGTTACACAGTGATTTAGTTAGACTAAACTTGTGCACAAGAAATTCTAACCTCTATCATCAGATAGCTCTTTGAACCAACTTTCCAATGTCGCTTACGGTTCCCAAATCTGACTCCCGATGCTCCCGAAACTCAGAAAACAAAATATGCCTCTAACCTCTAGAACCTGGACATGAAAACTAAAATTCCTCTCTAATGTCTTCAATGGAGCAAAACTACCTTTATAGGCCTACAAATGTATAATAACCTCCTCAGGCTCAATTAGGCATGAATGTGCTAACTTCTGGGTTACAAAATGTCTTGGTTTAGTAATTGTTTGCCACCTAAGGTAAATTGGTTGGTCCTTAATTTATTTTCATGTCAAAAATACATTACAAAACACAAAAATATCATATGGAGCCCTGAGAGTTGTTAACTGTTAACTCACCTGGTGGGGGAGGCATGCTAATATCGCATGTGCACAAGAATTTTAGAACCGTGGTTTAAGTGCTAGTGGTTTCGGTTGACATCACGGAATGACGGTTCATGTGATTGCATTCTCTGACCACTACAGCTAACCTCCGAACTAACTTTGACTGCGCCTCGATGGTTAACAAATAATGTTCACATGCAACCCCTTTCCAACATGGTCAAGGGTATGGTTAGGGCCTGACTATCATGTTAACCCCGATGGCTAACTTGTGACTATTCAGATGCACCTGGTTTCGATGCAGTTTGGCTACCTCGTGGTTTGGACAGTGTTAATGTTTTTTAACAATGTTTTTATATTTTTTAAACATTTGGATTAGGCCGAGGGTAATACAATTAGGCTTTTTTAAATGCATTTTTTTTGATACAGAGGGATATGTGATAGGTAGCATAGGTTTAGAGCTAGGGTTGTAACATAGGATTTGTACATAGATTTGTATAACATGGTTTAGCATAGGATTATGGTTTTAGGTTTAGTTTTAGATTTTAGGACTTTAGATGTAGGATTAGGGTTTAGGTATAGAATTTTGAAAACCCTTTACAATCTTTCGTCACTATATGATGTAAACTCACCTGCAATGACAAAACCTTGAACACATCGTTGACTGTAGTTGTCTTTGCAGTGACAACTTTGACGACGAACTTATGCCTTGGATAACAACTTTGTCGACACATCAATCTTTGCCACTAATGACACAACCATGTCGATACCAACCCTGTTTGTTGAATGACAAAGCACATGTCGTTGACAAAACCCTGGGGAACTATCGATGAACTCAATTCGATAACCAGACACTAAACTATCTCCGTTGAATGCCATAAAACCATAACTACAAACATTACCTGAACAACCTAATCATAATCAACACTGTCGAAACTGAACTAAAGTGACGTTGACATTGAATGACACCCATGAATGCTAATGACGACACTTGGACATCTGTTCAATTAGATCGATGGATCATCTTGGATCACCTTTGCTTCCCCTCATACTATTGCATTTGTTTTGTTACAGAACAATAAGGAAGGATATGAACATCTAATTGCCCTTTTTTAGCCAAGTGCTAAGAGATGCTGAGTTGCAATACAATATTCTAGAAAAGCATGCCTACGCTTTGGTCAAAGTGTTAAATGCATTCATATTTTATGTCCTACAATCCAATGTCATAGCCTATGTCCCAATGACTACAGTTAAATACATACTCGTGCAAAGATCTCCAAGATTCAGGAATATGACTTTGGACATAAACCCTACAAAGCTCATAAAGGGCTAGGGGTTGGCTAAGATTCTGTTAGAATCCAACTACCAAGCTTTGGGAAAAAAATTGCTAGCTGGTGAGGATGAAGTAGGAGTACAACAAAATGACATCAAGACCTCAGAACAAAGAATTTATATCAAATATGAAACATCGACCTCATATAAGAATGTCATTCATTATATTTCATTTCTGAGGTGCCCATTGGGAACAGATAAGTCCAAATATTGAACATTGAGGCTGAAAGCTAAAAAGGTCATCATATCAAATGGCCAGCTCTATTGGAAAGATTTGGTTGGGATTATGTTGTTGTGCTTAGTGGAAGGAGAAATTAACCAAGTAATTGAAGAGTTCGATGGAAGTATTTGTGGAGGTCACTACAACTGGAAGACAATTGCTCACAAGATCTTGTAAGCTAGATTTTATTGGCCCACATTCTTTGGAGAGGTTCATTCTAAGGTCCGAGCATGTCAAAAATGCTAGGTCTTCACTGGAAAGAAAAATCTAGCTCATCTCCCTTTGATTCCAGCACATGTGGAAGATCCTTTTAGACAATGGGAGCTAGATTTCATAGGAGAGACACATTTGCCCTCTAGTGGTCAACATAAATGGATAATAGCTATCACTTACTTTTTCACAAACTTGGTGGAGGTCATCCCAACTCGAAATGCTACTAATTCTGTGGTGATTAAGTTTCTAGAGGAGAACATCTTGTCTCGTTTTGGTTGCCCTATGAAGATCATAATAGACAACGCTCAAGTATTTAAGTCCACTAAATTTATGAATTTATTTCAAAGTTTTAATATCATAGTAGGGCATTCCACTACCTACTACCCTCAAGGAAATGGGTTAGTCGAGTCCTCTAATAAAACAATGGTAAGGGTGTTGAAGAAAACAATTACGTAAAATCAAAGAAACTGGAACTCCCAGTTAAAATTCACTCTCTGGGCTAATAGAGTAACCCCTAAATGTTCTATTGGAAAGTCACCCTTTGAGCTAGTATATGGAAAATAAACAATATTCCCAATCCAGTTTGAAATTTGAGTTGTGAAGTTATTGCAGGAATCAGAGGAGGAACCAAACCCTGTAACATGAAGGATAAATCAGTTGGTTGAACTCAATGAGAGCAGAGAACAGGTGGGGGAAAATTGGCCAATTATCAGCTGAAAATGAAATCTTTGTTTGACAAAAAGGCCAAATATAGACCTTTACAGTCGAGTGATTTGGTCCTATAATGGGATCTTAGAAGAGAGGATAAAGGCAAGCATGAGAAATTTGACCTGTTATGGCTCGACCCTTTCAAAATATCTGAAGTGAAAGGAAATAACACCTATTTTCTAGAAAAATTGGAAGGAGAATCACTGGAACTAAAAGTAAATGGTTATTTCCTCAAACCCTATTTCCAAAATTAAAGGTAACCCTCCCACACACATTGTAAATACAGGTGTGTACATGTAAATATTTTTGGATGTTTCAACTTTTTAAATGTTTTATTTTGAAAAAAATTGTTGAAAAGACTCCATGCCCAAGAAATAAATTACCAGATTGCAGGATCTCGATGCATTGAAATCCAATGCCCCATGCCTAGTTTGAGCCAATGTTATCTCCATCTCTTCCAAGGTCCTTTTGAGGATGGAAATAACACTAACCACCATTCTACAAGGCTAATAGTCATATATTCTTTATTCTGTTGACAAAGTATATAAATTTCACACAATCTAACTGATTTTCATGTAATATCTTTTAAATTAACCCAGTTAATCATTCATTCTCAATGTCATATTCATTCTTATGTTTTGGGTGCATATCATTGGATCAAGAGAATCTTCGTCCATCTGCATTCTAAGTAAGTTTTGCATGTCAAACCTATTGGTTTCCTTTCATGATTTCATTGTCAATCTTTCTTTTCTTGTTGCCATTTCCTTTATTTTTAGTTTATTTACTGGTGTTTATGTTCACTCGTTCCTCGACAAGTGCTAATATGTTGTCGCATCCAATGACATTGCATATTCCTCAAATTTTCACATTCTATCATGATTATAATAACACCCATAAAAGCTTGTAAATACTTATTCTCTACATTGCTATCATGAAATATTGTTGTTGAACTTGTCCTTGAGCATTTCTCTGAAAAATCACACTTCTCAAACCCAAAGCTCAATTGACTAAAAAAACTATGGCCAAAATAAGACTAGTTTTCCTCTTGATTGTACTCTTTTGTCATGAAAGAATGTGCCCTCCCTAAGCACATGAGCACACCTTGAAACCTTGATCATTTCCCCTTCAACCCTTCAGTATGCATCAGTGTGGCCTCCTTGCTCTTGAGCACATGAGTGCATCTTAAAGACCTAAAGGCCTAAAGCTTCATTCCTTCATCCCTTGAGAGTGTGCCAATGCACCCTCTCATCCTCCTTGAACACATGAGCACACCTTAAAGGCTTGCATGTTTGTCCTTCTTGCCTCATCAATGTGCCCAACACCCATGGTGTTTTCCCTCTCTTTCTTCAACACATGAGAACACTTAAAAGCCTCCAATGACCCTTGAAATACCTTTGTGATTTGAAAGTGCACCTCCTTGTTTTCCTACATATTTTGTACCCATGCAAGTAGTTACATGTCATTGTTGATAGGATTACATTCTAAGTTACATCTAATGGATCTTTTAATATGATTTTCTAAGTTGTTGCTTGTAATAGATAGGAGATTTTATAAAGCTAATCATTGTCGCCATGATTGTTCTTCCACAAATAGGTGTTCGACCTACAAGTATTGTTACTCTTTCATCATTTGTTGGAACCATGCCACCAGCTACATGTAAAGTGACCTCCAAAGATGCTTCAGAGGTAAGCACTAAGGAAAATGTTGAAGTGATAAATCCCACCATTCCCATATATATAAATATATAGTTCTTCATTGATAAGTCCACCAAGTCCACATGGGGCGACATAAAGGACACATTCATGTAGAAACATTTTCTTGAAAACTTGGAAGATTTACAAACTTATATAAATATTAATCGGTCCACGATGCAAAAGACCCCACATAGATTCTGAGTCATCCCTTGTGCAGAATTGATTGAGTGGTTTATTACACAAATGGATGGCTCTCATCTTATGCTTCGTAGTGAAAGTGATGGTCAGATAGCCAACTATTGTGGAGAAGATATGCATAGTTACTAGAAGATGCTTAGGCCCACAGAATAAGAAAATAGTCACTTCTACACAAGATGGGTCGATCTCGACACAAGTGACATCATTAAATCATGGTGTCGAGAGCCTGCTAAGTTTCATTGCCACCCATTTGCAGTGTACCCAACTAGGATTCTTACAGACATATATAATATTTGATAGTTATTAGTTTTTGACTGCATGGATGCAAGAATGTTGAGGTGTTTGAGGAAAACTAGATATATATGCTCAACATGGTAGTTACCCATCACAATAATATCTTCAATTGGGAAGATATATTGTGATTCAAGTTTTAGAGTCATGTGTAGCAGGAAAAGACATCTTTGAGGGAAGACTGGGCACTAGAATTCTACATGTCTACCATTTTATTGGATGGAATTTGTACACAATATTCTTTCCCAAGAATGTATTGGAACTAGACCCCTCTGATCCAGGTGGCTTTAGAAAGGCTAAAAAATAAAAGCCTTGATAATTCATCAAAACTAAGACCTGAGCATAAGTCTCATCTTCCTAATTCCAATAGATCAAATGACACCTCAATCCAAGTTCATATGCGAAATTTATGCTTAGTCAAAGTTTCAGTCAAACTGGGAAAAAGTGAAAGTTAAAGTCAAAATTCATCCACGTGGCAAGCGGTACATTTGACACGTGGAATCAAATTCAATAGGCCTATTCGGACCAACATAGCTAATGTGGTAACCTAGTTAGCAAACTAGGTTGACCCACAAGTAAGTGATGTGGCAACACCACAAGTCGACACACGGCAAGCAGGTGGCATATGATGTGGACCAATGAGAGCCTCCCACATGGTCCAATCACATGGTTCCACATGGCACCTAAAATTAGGCCAAGGTGGCCTTGGCATGGTGCAACTGCCATTTTTGTCTTATTCTCATGGTTATGGGAGTCATTACAATATGGACATATGTATATCATATATTATATGGTTTGAAAACTATATTAAAACCAAAGTTGGGCTTTAAAACCATATTAAAACCAAAATTGGGGTATTCCATGGTTTTTGAACCCAAAACCTCCCTAACAAAAAGTAACTTAATATGACTATGCCAACCATTGTGCCAACTACACGCTTTGTCTTATTCAGCCTCACACTGTTACAAAATGTCATTTAAATGGTTCAAAGGAAACCATGGAGAATACATGAGAGATGAGGGTTCACGCAGGCCAAGGAAGTCATGAATCTCAAGACGATTCTAGGAATATTGTCAAAGCATGTGTTAGGGAATATTTCAAAGAACATTCTCTATGAGGAATCTTTGAGGAATCTCTAAGATTCCCTAGGGACTGGTATTTATGGTGTCAGAATTATGACTTACTTATACTCATTTGAACCAATTTTTTGCTAGGAGACTAATGGAACAATCCATTTTCTGATCTAAGCATATATTTTTCATCCATGTCCATAAGAAAATTTCGTGACGAATGTAAAATATTCTCATAGAGCACAAATTTCACTGAGGTAGAAATTGGTCGTGGTTTATACTCAGATTTCATATTTTTTCATAAGGAACACAATGGCTTATGTTTTTTCTTCATCCAAGTGGCCGATTTTTGGTCCATCCCTAGATTTGGAGGTATAAGGTGTATTTTTCAGTGTGTTCATTTGGTTTTTTCTAAGATGATGATTTGATTTTGAGATCCATGTATACCACTTTTTGAGAGGATCCTTGTATGTCACTTTATGTTATAGGTTGATATTATTTCATTATGAACGAGAGGTTTATGAGTGAAATTTCTTATAGAAAAAAATCTCGTGGAGAGACACGCAAGTCTAGTTAAGGAAGTTATTCCATGTATTCACAAAGAGCACATCATGTACTCATCATCATCTTGCAGTAACTTATGAAGCAACCTCCCCATCCTTGAGACCGGGCTTGGAGACTTAGTCCACATTAGATTAACTTTGTTATCATATCATTTGTTTATGGTTGTTAATGATTATTTCTTCTTGTTTCATGTTCATGGTTTGATAAAATGTTGATAGAATATGCATTTATCATGATTTCACGAGATTCATGAAAATATCCCAGATTAAGTGATACCAGAGCGGTTTAACCTTTTTTCCATATATTGTGAATTGAGTGTGCAAGAAGAGAAATGGAGGATCACAAATATCTCTGAGTCCTTCAATAGTATGGAAAGCATCGTAGATATGATGTATGCAACTTATGAAGAGAAAATGGAAAAAATAGAACATGAGAAAGAGAGAGAAGAATATGTTGCTCCATCTCCATCTCTAAGCGAATATTCTTCTTCTTCATCTTCTTCTCATCATTCGAATGAATAAATCAATCAAAGCCTTCAAGCAAGGAATGTTGAATTGAGGATACTTCTAAAAAAATCCAAAGAGGAGAAGCAGAGATTGCAACTTCAATTATGAGCCATGGAAGATGCCTTGGAAAACTTGAAGTGAAATGAAGGCTTAGCGATGCCATCATCACCTACTTTAGAATCGACAGTCGAGATAAACAATGTTGGTAATTCTTGAATTTCATTTTAACATGATTGTGTTTTTGTTGGAAGCCTTGAAGTACACATTTCGGTAATCAACATGAGACTCCTTACCAGGATTGGGTATAAAGGAGGACTTGGTGTTAATGGCCAAGGAATGAATAAACCATTGGAGGTTGTCCAAAGACCTCGATTTACAAGATTGGGGTCCATTGAAGGAGAGTGCTCGAAGGAAATAGAAGCAAAGGATTCTTCACACAAAGAATCCAATACATTGTTGAAAACATCAAGGAAAGAGGATGTTGAAAACACATAATAATCTTCCCATGACTATGAGCACCGTAAAGAGGTAAGGAAATTTCTTTTCATCATATTCAAACTAGAGAAAACCAAGCAAAGTATTAAAAGTCACAATATTCTAAAGTTCATTTTGATTACAAGCAAATTGGTAATAGTAAACAAAACTTGTAGCGTAGAAAACCATGTAGTTTTTATGGCTTATATAACCATGATGTTGTCGAGTGTTGGAAAAGAAAGGTAGCAAGAAAGAGTACAAGATTTCAAATGCCTTCTTCACATCAAGGAAGAAAGAAGGTTAAGCAAGTCTAGAGGAAGAAGTGTTTTTGCAGCCATTGTAACAAGTATGGACATTAGAGAGCCATAGGTTGGGAGTTCCACCCAGATAAACGACTGAAGGACGAGAAAGAACTTGAAAGGGAACTTGTCAGTGAAACAAATTAACGAGAAATATAGCTACAGGAAGAGATACCATCAATCTAGTTGGGTAAGATATGGGTATCATTTTTAAGTAGCTGATCATGGCCACATTTTTTAAATCACATGTTGTGAAATGATTCTAAAAGTGATGAATTTTTTGCCATCACTTATGAAATCAACATGGTGAATTCTTGGCCTTTTGGTGATAGCTTGGGTATTGTTTTTTATTATTATTTTGATGTAAATTTGACCAAAGAGTGCGTTATAAACTCTTAGAAATTATGGGGTTTTATTGGGACATTTTTGGTCTTGTAGAACATGTATTTTCTTAGTTTGTAGGTTCATGTGGAGTGGTTTTTGAGAAAATGAATTCGGATAATCCACAGTGTTCTTCATTATTTTTGTCGACGTTTCGAGCCTATACCAAGACTCATCATCAAGACTGATATACAGAGAAGAGAAAAGCGAGAGATAAATAGGGTTAAGGAGGGTTGCTGAGTATAAGCCGACCTTTTTTTATATAATTACTCTTATTTTCTTTATTTAATAATAATATTATCATGATATATTTATTCGAATGTATTACATGCGTGACATTATGTTATTATATTTATTT
>APFE030948482.1:143611-155211 GCA_000404065.3 Pinus taeda | reverse complement strand
TTGAGTTGCAACGTTTTCGGGTTTTCATATTGCAAGATTTATTTATTGTGTTGATAATTTAATGGTGCATATTGTGCATTTTGATTGGGTTTAAATAAACAAATTTATGATGTAGTTTTTTAAGCAAAATTTTCAGGAAAAAAAAAAAAAAAAAAAAAAAAAAAAAATAATAATAATAATAATTTGTCAAATTATTTTTTGGAATATTATAGAATAAGTTACACGTAAATATGGAAAATCACAAGTAGAAACAATCACATGTTTCATATCCCATAGGGTCAGCTCAATTGGTCTATTTCCCATCATTAAAGCACCTTGCCAATGGGAGGCAACGAGGTCAATTATCCTTAAAGCTCTTGGGGTTAGGATCTGCTAATGAGTCGATGAGGAGTGATCCCTTCGAGTGGATCTGCCCATATAGTTTTTGTTGATGTAGCGGCCACTGATCTCTGGTGTCTGTGAACCATGCATTAAAAAAATAATCACATGCTTTATAGGGGAGGGAGGTGTAAAGGGAGTAGTCTTTCATTACATAGGAACAATTAAAGGGAAGTTTGGCTATAAACTAGGTGTTCTCTCCAATAATTTAAAAGAGGCATATGCTCTTTTGGAAGGGATTATCCTAAATTTTTCATATCATCCATGACATCTTCTCATTCTCGATGATTCATTAGTCATTTTGAGACACATGTATTATGGGTCAAGGGCTAAAGACCTCACGCTTGAAACCGTACTTAATAGAATTTATCTCGTAGGAAAATATGGAGGGTAAGGTTGAATGGTTCCATGTTAGAAGGCAAAGTAACATATTAGATGATTCACAAGCTAATTTGGCCATTCAATTAGGAAAAAAGGAGGCATATTTATTTAATGGGTTTCTTTTCAACCAAACCATACCATAATCTCATTCACCTTCCATGTGTCATGTCTTCATGGAATTGGAAGGGTATACCAACACCTATAACTTCACATGAAGAAGGAAGTAAGGACTCACGGTTAGCACCACTCAACATTATGGTTTGTATCATTGCCACCTGAGGCAATAACCCCCCTCATCTAATCACATGCAATGCCTGTGTGATACATTGACCCTTGTTCAAAATATATTCTACAATGGAGAGTTTGATTTGGATGCAATAGGTGTTCACGTAAAATTTCTTAGGTTTGTTAATTTTGTAGGGAGGTTCCATCTCTCCCGATGAGATTCAACAATGTTAATTGTAGGACTTTTGCTTGTTAGGGGCAAGAACATGAACAATATAGATTATGGGAAAGATTGAGCTATTTGTGGTTTCCTAAACAACATGAATTGGCCATTAAAGATATGCAAGAGGAATCGGATGTGACGAAACATTGTCTATCTATGGTGGAGGATAATTTGAGCTCTAGAGGGGAGGTTCTAATGAGTATACTCCTACATTTGAAATGTCGTGTGGGATTTATTAAATAGTTGGTCCTCCAACACCTCAATTTAGGTTAGCCCTATCTATAACCCTATATGTTTGTGGATTCTATACTTATGGGTTATGGAGAGAAAGCTCTCGCTTCCTCCACATTGAAAGTTTACTCAGTAACAAATTTGGATACATTACTAGAAATGCTCATTATCTATCAAGTAACTTAGTGGGTATCTTATCAATTTTCTAGGTCTTAGTTCCTTTTCTGTATTTGATAAATTTTGTCCAAAAAATGCAATCAAGTTTGGGCTTTTTTGTACCTGAAAAATATTGTATGAACATGGGATATAAATATGGGTTTTTCAAGGGATGCGTGCCAATGAATATCACTTTGAAGCACCCTATTTCTATAGGGAATATCTCTCTATGTAATTTTTATTTTTTTATTTTTGGGTAGTTGTCGTTGGTATTCCCCAACTACATATGTCGGCCCTTGAAAGAAAAACAAAATTTAATATAAAATGTAAATTTTGGAGCACATGTAGGCCCCAAAATGACAGGTTGGCCCCACAAGTAAACGGTTGTGACTCTTGCTTAAAATTCACCCCAATTGATTTAATATAAATACAAGTGTGACTACTCCACTTTTCCCACTCTAATTTAACAACTCATATCACTATTCTGATCCACATGTGCGAAGGAGACAGTAGATCAGAAGTTTGACCAGCATTTGGCATATGCTGACTAGCGTTGACTGAAGATTTCTAAGATTTGTTTTAACTTATTTTTCTGCAGAAGTTTGACAAGAAAAAAAAGCGTTTGACCAAACTTTTTATGGGCAGATTTGACCGAATTGACCAATTGATGTAGAAGGCCAAATTTCAGCCTGTTTGACCAAGCTTGATCAGACGTTGATTAGTTGTTTGACCAGAGCTAAAAATCTTGGTCTAGATTAACCAAGTTTGACTTAAGAATACAAGATTGTACCTTTTTTTGAATTGAATAATTTCTCCTATAAAATATTGTTGGGTTTTCTCGCAAGTTTGGGTTTCCTAGGGAAAAATCTTTGTGTCTCTTTTTGTGCTTGGATATCTCTTTATGATCCTACTTTCATTATTGCATTATTGTTGAGTTTTTCTATGTATAATTCCTTAATTATATAGGTGACATAAGACAACTTGATTAAGAAATCATTGGAAAGAAATTTTCAAATTAGGAGATCATATCTCTTTGAAAAATCAACATGGTACTAGAGCAGGTTTGGTGAAAGAACGACCTTTGAAGCGTCTGAGACAGTTTGAATCCATTAGTGAAATAACAAGCACTAGTGGAAGAACTTGTTCACAACAAGAAAGATAATTGAGGTTGAAATCAAACCAAGTTATGTTTGTGATTAAGAGGAAGGTTGAAGCCCTAGTTCAGCGTCTAAAGGCCTTATATCTTGTCTTTCTATCCATTGTGTAAAGGGTCAAGTTTTTTTTTTTTCAAGAATGGAGGGTCGAAGCCCTAGAAGGAGGTAAGGAGCCTTAGATCTGTCATAGGAGGAGGTCGAGAGGTCTATGGTCTGTTACAAGAGGAGGTCGAGAAGCCTTAAGTCTATATCAAGAGGGTCGAAAGGCCTCATACAATGAACAGGAGGGTCGAAAAGGCCTCAATATGGTGAACAAGATGGTCTAAAGTGCTTCAGATAGTAGAGAGGCCAATGACCAAGATTTTGAGGACATCCTAGCATCTAATAGAGCACCAATATTTATGCCAAATCAATGTTATTTGTTGCAGAGTGACAATGAAATTTGATTGTTGTTGTTATAATATAAATTATGACATATATTGGTGAATTTATGATGCTTTCAATATTTGTGAAAGACCATTTCTCATGCCACTTGAAGGTTATTGTTTGCACATATATTGAGGATCGATTGATGAAGCGAGTTCTCTTGGAAGATTTTATGGAAGACATTTGAATGCCATGGTATTATTCCCTCTTTGATGAATACATCTTACTTTCATCGAGCATTCCTTGATTGTTTAATAACATGATGGAATAGGACGATTACCTTGTTGAAAATTTCATCACATATGCCGAGGCACAGAGACTCTATGGAACATTCCTTTCCACTTATTGTTTTCGACACTTAGATTTGAGAAATTGTCCCACCTATATTGACTACGGTAGGATAAATTTTCACATGACAAGTTTGATGAAAGACTTAGGGTTTGTAAACCCTAGACTTGTATTGAAGTCTTGATCCTAAAGGTTTGTGAAACCATAGAAAGAGTCCTAGAGTGTTAAATGTTAGTGGAGTTTGTACTTGGTTCATCTCCTTGTTCACATGAAGATGTCTTAGGTTGCAATTGAGCCTTTGATGAGGTTGGATAACTTGAGGATGAAGAAACCCTAGCTCATACAATTCATGCAAGGAAGCAAAGAAAGGCAACACACATTAATAGATGATGATGAGGACAAGGATCATCATTTATAGATTTATGAGATTGCAGATGGATTCTAGTGATTTATGCAAAGAAGGCAAGGATTAAGAGGGACTTTAGAATTTCCCACAATCCTTAGATCATAAGATGATTACTTCATATTTTATTTCTTATTGATAGTTATTACTTTATTTTTGTACAGCCTCTTGTCTTTGTACCTTTTTCTTAGTTATAATAATTTCTTCCATGACCTCTTAATGAGGTTTTCAAGTACATCGTGAAGGCTACCAAGGCTCTTACAACAAATAGAAGCATCAAGAAGAACAAAGAAAAATTTGTGCAAATAGGATTCCCCTAGGATCAAGCATAAAATCAACTAGAGTGATTTGTGTTCAAGAGGGAGAAGTAATGACATCTATAATTGTGCCAGATGTCCAGAAGAGCTCAAAGGGAGCAAGAAGGTCATAAAGTTTGAAGAATTCCATGATGCAGGAAATTTTGTTGACACCTGAAGGGAAGTCATTAATGACTTCCAAGTGGATCTACAATATCAAGCATTTGATAGATGGAAGCATAGAGAAGTACAAAGCAAGATTCATGGTAAGAGGGTTCTCGTAGAAAGAGGGAGAGGACTATTAAGAGACATTTTCTCCAGTTTATAGGTACACTTCTATTAGAATTATTATTTCTATTACTTTTGTTATGGATTGGATGTTACATTAGATGGATATAAATACCGCATTCGTTAATGGAGTGATTAAAGAAGAAGTGTACATAGAACAACCTCGGGGCTTTGAGGTACATGAGAAGGACTCTCATGTCTACAAACTAGAAAATATATATATATATATATATATATATATATATATATATATATATATATACTATATTATATATATATATTAGATAGATAGATAGATATATATATATATATATAATATATATAATATATATATATATATATATATATATTATATATATATATATATATATATATACAGACCTCAAGCATGGTATTCTCAGATTGATGGATATCTGATGAGTCTTGGTTGATCTTGTTATTATATCACTTATTTCTAATGGGAGCAGAAAGACTCATGTGACATAGGGAGAAGCAGTGGCAGGAGGATTTTCTCCCATGATAGAGGGAGTATTCAAGCCTTGTGCCAGTATCAGAGGGAGTTTACCTCTGAGTTTGAGATGAAGGATCTAGGTTTGACACATTACTTCCCTGGTCAATGGAGGCATACTATTGAGATCATTTGAAGATTAGGGATGATGGACTACAAGTTTGCGGCCACTCCCAGGGTGACCAAGCTGAGGAAGTTGAGTGGCCCTAACTCTTATTCAGGTTTGGTGGATCCCACAATTTACAGACAATCAAGAAAAGTGGAAGGACTAGTCATCCAAGCGGATGTCATGGGATTCATATTGTCAAATTAGATGCTCAGAGATGAGAGGTATATAAGAGCAGTATGCCTTTTATGAGTGGACCAGGCCAGATAGTAGATATTATTTAGTGACTAGGAAGCAACAGTGGTAGAGAGAGTAGCCAAGATTGCTCACTTGATCATGCTTAATGACATCTAATGTAATGATCTAGGTGGTTTTACATTGAAAATGAGGCAAAAGAGAAAGGTAAGTGATGAAAAACAGTAGGTAATAGTGGATGATGAGGTGTAAGTTAGAGGCTCTACACACCCTAGTCGATAATAAATATAGCCTAGTCTTGCACCCTAGATAGGAAACTACAGATATGTCTCAAATAATGAAGTACAATTGCAGGGATATAGATTCAGATTGGGAATCTAGTGCATAAGACAGGAAGAGAACATCAAGATGTTGCTTCAATTTTGGTTCTGCTATGATATCTTAGATGAATAGGAAGTAGACATCTGCCACACTCAACAATGGAAACGTTGAGTATATTACAACTACTTTTGTGTAGACGCGAAGCAGTGTGGTTTTGGAAGCTATTCGTAGGATTGCTTGATCAGGTGTTGGAGACAACTATGATGATAGGTTGAAGCACATTGAGATCAAGTACCACTACATGGTACAAAAGGGAACAATGAGGCTCCAATACATTTCTACAGATGAGAAGGTTGCTGACATTCTCACAAAGCCTTTGTCCTAAGATGATTTTTTTTTTACTTCAGGGACAAGCTTGGAGTGGTTGAGAATGCTCCCCTTGGTTAGAGGGAGTGTTGATGTTATAGCATCAAGGGAAGATATTCTCCCTAGGTCAAGGATATCGACCAGGAGCCATGTAATGTGACTAGGGATATTAGTTAGAGAACATCAGGGCCTAAAGAGCTCCCTCAGTCAGAAGGTTCCGACCATATTAGCAAGGGTTACTGGGCTATTGGGTAGAATGAGTGCCCCATAGAATCAAACAAGTGTTTTACCATTCAAGTATCATGTGACAAAATGAAGGAATGGTAAATTGGCTCAGGGTTTCACCATTGGTCAGGGATACTGACCCAATTCCAAGTGATGACTTAAATAGTTGGTGACATAGGACTAGTATTGTGTTTACTCCTATTAGGGGGTACCTAACCATATCGCCAAAAGGTATTTAGCTAGTGGGTGACTAGATCCATTTGCAAAGGATATGTGCCAAGTGGATAACTAGATCCTTTGCATGATGTTGATGTAAGATGCTTTCCACTTGGTTCTAGAAAAGAACATGAAGTGGCTGGATACATTAACATAGTGGGCTCATTCAATCTTTTCTTGGGATGGAGAATTTTTCCAACAAAGTGGACATTTGAGGAAGTCAAGGTGAATACCTCCCTACCTAAGAGGGAATGTTGATTTTTGGGGAGCTGTAGTTGGTATTTACCTGCTACATATGTCGGTCTTTGAGAGAGAAAGAAAAATAAATTTAAAATATAAATTTTGGAGCACATGTAGGCCCCAAAATGATAGGTTAGCTCCACAAGTAAAGGGGTGTGAATTTCGGTCAAAAATTTCTCTTCATGGTCAGAATCGAATGACCATAAATTTAGGTACAACCCACTAGTTCCCAAAAACCATGGTCCACTACGAAAAGTAGAAATATTATTTAAAATGAACCAAAGTATCCCTTACTACAAAGGAATACGTGGAGATTGCCCCTCCTTTGGGGATCTCATTAACCTTGCATCTAGGGCTATAGGAGTTTAATATTGGTTATGGTCACATAAATTTCTTGATCAAAACCTATTTTCCAAATCTTAATGTTATGTTATTTAGTTCAATGGTTGTTTTTTTCATATTGAGGATATTATCAAACTTCTTGGCAATTGTAGATTGATGACTAGAGGGTTACGTTTTATTTATGGATGTGTTCACTAGTTTCCTAAAGGATGAAACATCATCCAAATAATAGGTTGCATCCCAATCTTTTTTTGAATCCATTACTTTACCTTAGAAGTGAAATCTTGGTTAAACCAAAGATTATGTGCAAGTGATTGGTTAAAGAGAACTGTAAAATCCATAATTGGAGATCTACTCAAAGAATCCTAATATTGAAAAAGTCTATAGTAAACCCTAGCCTTGATTGAAATGATATGATGTGGTCTTCACTATGTTATGATAGAAATGTATAACATCCCAAAACTAGTATAAAAACATGGTTGTGCAAGCCTCACACATTTGACCAGCACCTTCTGGTGTCTAGGGAGTGCAATGCAAGCCTCACACATTCAACCACTACTTTTAGGTGTGTAGGGTGTGCAATGGAATCCTATGACATTTTACCACTACCTTTCATTACCCCCATGGCGATCTCAAGGGTCGGACACCTTCATGGGAATTAAACCTTGGTCGCTTGTGAAAATTTGCTTATTTCTCACTACTAGATCCAATTTCTTTGGGCACATATTTTTCAACATTTTAATAGCTTAAAAAAATATTGCTTGATTAAGTACAGTGAATTACCTAATATATATAAGTTACTCTTATTAGTTTTAAATTGTTTTCCCTCTAGTAACATATCTCAAGGAAAGATCATGGGCACTTCCCCTCATTCAAAGGATTCCACCTAAGGTAAATACTAAATTATTTAGGGCACAAAACCAACAATGATAAAGCTAAGTGTCATTACAACAAGCTCAACATGTCGCTTGCACTAACAAAACTTAATTGGGGAAGATAATTCTTTATGTTACAAAAAATTATACTAAATATATCTAGGTACATATTTTAAATTATAATACTAATAAAATTGTAATTAGTATTAGAATAAAAATATTATTTATAGTTAATCAATATTTATAATTATAAAATGAATGCAAGAAACAAGATCAAAGGATCTTTGCGCAAGTGATTATGGTGGTTTGGGATGTGTGTTTCACGTTCTTAGTTTGTATGCTTGTGGTTGACCTAGTAGAGTTCTCATGATTCTTCTCGTTTCCAATGCCTATCTCCATTTTTTATGTTGTTCTACGCCTCAATTTCTCAGATATCGCTACATCTCTGAGGATTCCTAATTGAAGGTTACTGCTTGGTAAGGTTTGTTTACAGGTGGTTCCTCACTATACTTTGTTCTTTTGACTTATCAATGTCTTGTCCCCTGGCCACGGGGGATGAGGATCTTCTTGATTATGAGCAGGACATGTCAAAAACCCATGTCATATGGGCCTAGCCACCTCTATTAGGTTGTCGATAATTATGTTATTTACTCAGTCAGGGAGGCTAGGTCTGTCACTTCTTGCTCCATTGAACCAAAAAATATGGGGCATCCTACATCTGGTGACAAGGTGTCTATCATGAATGTCAAACTCTCTCCTTTTGGGATCTTGGCCAATGGGGAATCTCATGTCGATGCCAAAATTTTCCAAGGGTTTCATCTACCTTCCTGGTGTTCTGGTTTCTTAGCTCGTTCTACGACATAATTTCAATAAACTAAACCCTGGGTCTTAGGGTGTGGTCTTCATATTTCAATGGAAAATGTTGGTGTTTTTTTAAGGTAGGGGTTTAGGTGATGGTTTCCCTTTCCCTCCAGTTTCCTCATATTTCTCTCTTCCACATATTCCCCTTGACCTTCCCTCAACAAGATGTTTCTTGAGGGATTTGATGTCTTAGGAGGAGGATGTGAGGTATTTCAATAAAGGTCATGAGGTATTGCTTGTTGGGAGGGATGAGATATCTGCGTTGTATGGAGGTTTGTCCAACAAGGAGAAGAGTATAGGCCAGGTAAAAGGAAGAAAGAGGATTTCATTAAATAGTCTGAGGATGTGATGATGTCTTTATCTTTGGGTGCAAATGTGGTTATTCGATAGGTGAAGGCCTTATGTCGAACGTCACTAGTGAGTAGGATTTGTTGACAAAAATTTGGCAAGTCTTTCCTTATTGAATGGGTGGAGTTTGTGGTGTGTCCTCTTTTAAAAACCCTATGGTTGTTATGTTTCTCACTAAATGATGGATGCATATTATCTTTCAAGATGAAGAGGATTCTAAACAAGTCATAGGTAGGGTGTTGAAATTTGACTCTTCACATGTAGTTTTCAAACCCTTGTCCCCCCTCTTTAATGAAAGATGTCAACAGACTAACATCATTCCTTTATGGGTTAGAATTTTGGGCATCCTTTCCCATATGTGGCATGAACCTATATTTTGTGATATTGGTAATCTCGTGGGGGTATACCTGGAGCATGATGCATCTTATTTAAACATTGGTGACATGTCTATGGTCTGAATCCTCATTAGTGTGGATCTCCATGGTGGGTTTCATAGTGCTATTATTATGGGTCCTGAGGTTGCTCCACTAGAGCTAGACTACGAAGGATTTCCTTTCAAATGTAGGAGATGCCATAAACATAGTGTTAGTTTATGGTATGTTCTATGCTTAGTGCATTTTACTTTGATTTCTTCTTATTAGCCACTATTTAGCAATGACATCAACATAAATTAAAATGTTGATAAAATATTAATAGATCGACAGAAAACAAGCCAAGACAAGAGACATAATATGTGGCGGCTATCTAGGGACAAACCCCAATGCAGGGAAACCCTTTAATCAATTCTTCTTTAATCTTCAATAGTTCAACAGAAAGAAATAGTACAATTCAGAAATCTGTAATTTTATAACAGCGGAAGCAAACCCTAAATCAACAGGGTCAAACTTAGTCAAACAGCGTCGAATTGACCTCTAGTTAACCTTGAAGAACTTGGTTTTCAACAGCAAACTTTGGTAGCCCAAAATACTCCTTGGTCAATGGTCAAAACAAAAGTCAAAGATCAGCAATTTGTGGTCAACCCTAACTAGTCAACGCTGGTCAATGCTTTGGACAACGTTGGTCAATGCAGCACCCAAAAAGCATGCACAGATCAGCCCTTGGTCAACGCTTCACAAAACATCCCTTTTCTTAGTCAACACACCCTAGAAAAGTCAACACTGCCCTAAAATCAGTCAACAATGCCCTAAACAGAAAATACGTCCTTCTTCTTGCACGTGTGAGAGAAGTTGCTCCTTCGTTGGCCCAGTGAGATTAGGAGAGAGAAGATGAGTTAAGATGAGATGAGTGAATAATGACTCAACCTCACTTGCATTTATATGATGTGCTAGGCATGTGTGCCACACATTTAGCTACTGGCCAACCTTGAAAATTTGTCAAGTAAATACAAATAAATTCATATCTCCATAAATACTTGTCGGAATCGGATGATCGTTAGATCAATCCTACACCTCTCGACGAGAGGAATCTACAACAAATATTAGTTCTCGTAAATAAGATTACCCACATGGAGTTTGTCCCTAGTTTCCAATTTTAACACTCCCTCTCAACTAGGGAGAACTCCATCTACTATGTCTAACTGTCGGTACTATCTTTGTCATCAAATGCACTGCCCTGCACTGCTTGGCTCTACTCTTCTTTCCTCTGCTCTACTCTGCTGAACTATGAAGAAGAAGAAATGATCTAGGATGTATCATACCATCCTCCATTGCCCTGAAGTCAGTCCTAGAGTGTGTGATACCACTCTCACTGATCCCAGATAAGTATCATTGATCCTAGATCAATAGAGGTCATCCTAGCATAGGGAGTACAATAGAAAAATGATGTGTCCATCGATAGTACTATTAATGGTTCCTAACCCTATTTCCCTACTCATTTATCAGATGGGAGGTACTTCCCATGAGTCCCAAATTGCATGGGTAGGATTCCTTGACAATAGAACTAATCATCTTGTCCCAGAGTTGCCACGGGGTATCACAAGGGAAGGTTGAACCTTTCTCCCTATACATAGTGCACCACTAGAGGAGGGTGAGTCGCCCTGTGGTCGCATGTCACTCCAATAAGTACCCCAATCCCCCTGGAGCTTCCAGGTCTCAATGTATGCATCATACACGACCCTTATAAGAGGGTCTCTCAACGACACCAAGTCGTTCTCGAAAAGTCAAGAATTTGACCTTTCCCAGGGGCTTCGTCAAAATGTCAACAACCTGCTCATTTGTACCGATATGTTGGAGCCTTATTGCTCCCTGATGCACCATATCCCGGATATAGTGGTACCTAATATCGATATGCTTGGAGTGATCATGAAATACAGGATTCTTTGATAAACGAATCCCGCTTTGGTTGTCACACAGGATCACAGTAGTATCCAATGTAAATCCAAACAGCTCACTGAAGAGATTCTGTTATGAAACCAACTCAAGAAAAGATAGAAAATATAGATCAACTTCATCC
Source organism: Pinus taeda (assembly GCA_000404065.3). Lineage (NCBI taxonomy): Eukaryota > Viridiplantae > Streptophyta > Pinopsida > Pinales > Pinaceae > Pinus > Pinus taeda. Next base: position 143,708 of record APFE030948482.1, on the reverse strand, counting down.
TCTTCGAGGGGGAAACCTCCTTTACATTACATAAATGAACAATTCTTGGATGATACAAATGAAAATACCTCCTTTCTATATATAGGAGTCTAAGGGG
>APFE030948482.1:15541-142178 GCA_000404065.3 Pinus taeda | reverse complement strand
CTTATGACCTTTAGTGCATTTGCTATCACAATTGTAACAAGCCCTTTTTCTCTTTTTTCTTCCAATTGTTGTGGTGTAACCCTTGTAGGTTGTGGAAGGCTAGGAGAAACAACACTTCCATCTTTATTGTTGTGAGGGGTATGCTTCCTGGTTTCCATAATTTTTCTTTCCACTATGTCACAAAGCCCTTTTACTCTTTCCAATTGTTGTGGTGTTGCTCTAAAGAAGGTGTTGCTCTTTGTAACCTCATAATGTGCTATCATTTCCTCTGTGAAAATTGACCACGTAACAAGTTGTTTACGAGAACAAAGCCCTTCATACCACAAAAATTGATCTGGTTCTAAATATGAAGATGCAATACATACCTTTTGTAACAGTTGTACACCATGTAGATCAAAATATTGCTCCATTTGAAGTATCCAATTTATCGGATCCTTGCCATCAAACTTCCTCATCTTGCTTTTTCTTGATTTTAGGAGCTCGATCTTGAAACAACTGTAACTTTGTACTTTCGGATCTTTAAGTTCTGAAATTTCGATCTGCAGTAGTCCTCTGCATCATCTTTCCAATTCAACTAGTCTGATCCAAATTGGATTCTCCAAGGAAGAGTTATGCCAAATCTACCACAGTGACTTGATTGTAGACTAGTTTAGTAGAGTGAACTTGTACGACATGCCACAAGTCACTGTTTCGACCTTTGGCTTTGAAAATTATATATAAGAAACTACATTCCATCCTCTTTCTGTATCGTCTTACGAAATTTCAATCCGATGCTCAGAGAGAAAGTTATGATCATTTTCCCCAGGTCACATGTTTGGAATGTAATTCAGGAGTCTACAAAAAGACCAACTTCCTCAGATCATATCTCTGCAAATATAGCACGAAAAGATCGGAAATTCGGATTCGAGATTTAGCGCGATTTCTTCTCAAATGGATTTTTTTTAGCTTCTGAAACGTTGCAGAAAAAAAGTTATAGCGAAAATGCCACGATGACCTGTTTGGAGCGGCGAAACCCTAGAATCCAAAGCTCTGATACCAAATGTTATGAAACCAACTCAAGAAAAGATAGATCAATTCCTTAGAATTCAGCCTCTTCGAGGGGGAAACCTCCTTTACATTACATAAATGAAAAATTCTTGGATGATACAAATAAAAAGACCTCCTTTCTATATATAGGAGTATAAGGGGTCATAACATAATCAGAGCCGACATAACAATAATAATGTAAGGGCACAATAATAACAATAGTGGGCTTCTATGGGGCATAATAGTAACAATATGGGCACTACATGGGTATATCAATATAATAAGTGGGTTGTACTAATAACAATAAGGGGTTACACTAGTAGTATAGTGGCCTAACAAATTCCGCAACCAGACTGCCTCATAAGAGGCCATACTCGTAGAAATGTACTCTACCTCAGTGGTGCTTAAAGCCACTAACTTCTGCTTCCTGTTCATCCACTATATCGAGGCAAATCCAAAAGAGAAACAACACCGATAAGTTCTCTTTCGGTCCACCACAGTGCCTACCCAATCAACATTGCTATATCCATGTAGTCTCACATTTCCGACAATGTATCTCAACCCATGAGTGATTGTTCCACGAAGATATCTCAATAGATTCTTGGCACCAATCCAATGTGTGCTGAGGCTCATCCATATGCTAACTCAACATGTTGACTGCAAAAAATATATGCAGATTGGAGTTCACCAAGAACATCAATGCTCCAATGAGTTGACGATACTTGGTAGCATTTTGTAAAACAGGTTTTGCAGCACTACTACTTAACTTATTGAAGTCAAGCTCCATTGGGGTAGTCACGGGCTTACATTCCACCATACCGAATCTCTCCAATATCTTCACCGCATATATTCCTTGAGATAGGAAAATCTCCCCTGGCTTTTGACAGACTTCTAGTCCTAGGAAATAGTGCATCAGTCCTAGGTCCTTCATCTCAAACTCAGAAGCCAACTCCGTCTTACATTTGTGAATGAGAGGGTTTTCCCCTGTCAGAAAGAGGTCTTCAACATACAGCACCAGTATGAGAGTTTGCCATCTTCAACCTTAAAGTAAAGGTTAGGGTCGACTTCACTCCTAGTGAATCCCAGCTTCATCAAGTAGCTATCGATCCTCTCATACCACGCTCGGGTGCTTTCTTCAGCCCATAGAGGGCTTTCTTCAACCTAGACACATGATATTCCCAATGATGAATCTCAAATCCTTTGTGTTGTTCCACATAAACTTCCTCTTTGATCGAACGATGCCACATAAACTTCCTCTTTGATCGAACGATGCAAGAATGTGGTCTTGACATCCATTTGATGTAGGTTCCGTCCTTGTGAAGCAGCAAGGGATATGATCGAGTGGATGGTGGTATATTAGGCAACAGGTGAAAATATCTCATCATAGTCTATACCTTCCTTTTGAGAGAAGCCACGAGCGACAAAACGAGCCTTATACTTTTCAGCACTTCCATCATCTCCATGCTTTATCTTGTAAAGCCATTTTGAAGTGACAACGACTTTGTCCTGGGGTCTGGGGACCACATCCTAGACATCGTTTTTCATGATGGACTCATATTCCTCAGTCATAGCATCCTTCCATACTTGATGCTTGATAGCTTCTGCGAATGACAAAGACTCATTTTGAATGATCATGCTCATGATGGTCAAGTATCCCTGATACCTGGTTGGCTTCTTACTTTCACAGAAAGTCCCTCTGGGTGCAATGTGTCCTTCAGCATCATCAAGTGTCCCCCTGAGCCATGAAGGCCTCTTCCTAGAAGAAGAAGGCTCTTGCGGAGGGGAATCAATAGGATCCATAGGTTCTTCCACATCAAGCATCACGTCATCTTCCTTTTCCTCTAGTTTCCTTGTGTCAGCTTCTTTAGATTCCCTTAGAGTAGGAAGATTGTCAACTTTGCTAAGAGCCATATCTTCGTCAAAGGTGAGATCATGGCTAATCTCGACTTCCCTTTAACCAACCACATAGATTCTATAGCCCTTAGTATTTTCTCTATAGCCCACGAAGATTCCTTTCTTTCCAGATGCACCCAATTTATTCCTTTTCTCTTTCGGCACATGAAAATATATAGGAATTCCAAAAATTCTAAAATGGGATACGTCAGGTTTCTTACGAGTGAACATTTCTTCGGGAGTCTTGGAACCCAATGCTTGATGAGGGAATCGGTTTTGCACATATATGACGATTTTCACAGCTTCAGCCCATAGAAACTTCAGAAGCCTATGATCATGGAGCATAACGCAGATAGCTTCCACGACTTTGTCCTGGGGTCTGGGGACCACATCCTAGACATCGTTTTTCATGATGGACTCATATTCCTCAGTCATAGCATCCTTCCATACTTGATGCTTGATAGCTTCTGCGAATGACAAAGACTCATTTTGAATGATCATGCTCATGATGGTCAAGTATCCCTGATACCTGGTTGGCTTCTTACTTTCACAGAAAGTCCCTCTGGGTGCAATGTGTCCTTCAGCATCATCAAGTGTCCCCCTGAGCCATGAAGGCCTCTTCCTAGAAGAAGAAGGCTCTTGCGGAGGGGAATCAATAGGATCCATAGGTTCTTCCACATCAAGCATCACGTCATCTTCCTTTTCCTCTAGTTTCCTTGTGTCAGCTTCTTTAGATTCCCTTAGAGTAGGAAGATTGTCAACTTTGCTAAGAGCCATATCTTCGTCAAAGGTGAGATCATGGCTAATCTCGACTTCCCTTTAACCAACCACATAGATTCTATAGCCCTTAGTATTTTCTCTATAGCCCACGAAGATTCCTTTCTTTCCAGATGCACCCAATTTATTCCTTTTCTCTTTCGGCACATGAAAATATATAGGAATTCCAAAAATTCTAAAATGGGATACGTCAGGTTTCTTACGAGTGAACATTTCTTCGGGAGTCTTGGAACCCAATGCTTGATGAGGGAATCGGTTTTGCACATATATGACGATTTTCACAGCTTCAGCCCATAGAAACTTCAGAAGCCTATGATCATGGAGCATAACGCAGATAGCTTCCACAATTGTATAATTCTTCCTTTCCGCCACATCATTCTGCTCAGGAGTATATGGTGTTGTATTCTCCCTCTTAATGTTGGCCTCTTTACAAAATTCATGGAACTCATTGGATTCATACTCAGTCCCATTATCAGTCCTTAATATCTTGATCTTCTTTTCAGTTTGATTCTCGATCAAGGCTTTGAAGTGACGAAACCAGGAGAACACTTCATCCTTCTCTTTCAGGAAGTAGATCCAAGTATTGCGAGAATAATCATCTATAAAAGTGAGGTAATATAGATATTATCCCAAGGAGTTCACAGGAATCATACCATATATGTCTGTGTGAACCAACTGTAATATATCGAAGGTCTTGCTATGGCTTGAGGGGAATGGTCCCCTTTTGAGCTTTCCTTCCGTACATCCCAGACATACACCTTCTTGCTCTACTTTGAACTCAGGCATCCCTGTCACCATTTGTCTCACATCAGGTAGAGATTTATAATGAAGGTGAGCAAACCTCCGATGCCATAGTTCGGACTGAAGAGATGTGTCACAATACATGATACCCAACGGACTTCCTCCAACCTAATATAATGAATCAACTTAAAACCCAAGAGTGAAAGCATATTTAAAATTATTTTTCCTTACACGTACCTTGCCATCGATGAAGGCCACCTTGAAGCCTTTGTCTTCCATTGCCGAAATGGACACCAGGTTATTTTTAAGTTCAGGTACATATAGGACTTCTTGCAAATGAATTGTATTACCCTTATTCAATTGAAGAGTGACATTTCCTATGCCTTTCACGGGATATTTTGAGTTGTCCCCAAGAATAATTTCCAAGTTGGTCTCCTTCTCTATCAAATTGATAGAGCTTCATTGTAACAAGTGAAGTGCCTTGAGGCACCACTATCAATAAGCCAATTTCCCAGCAAGTCTAGGGGAGTAATGGTAGAGAGGGATGCTAGTAGATAATATTCATCTTGCTTATTGTTAGCAACATTAGATTCATACCTGGAGTTTCTTGCCTTCTTGGAGGGTTTACCACTTCGTTGATTTGTGACATTCCTCTTTCCTTTACCATTGAACCTGTCATTCCTTTGATTGCCTGAGGAGTGATTTTGATCATCGTCATGATGTGAGTCCTTTTTATCAGGGCACTCCCTTGCATAGTGGCCATGTTCGTTACAATTGTAACATGTTCCTTTTCTTCCACCCTTCGGTCTGATCTTTCCTTTAGATTTAGCCCCGAAATTGTTTCTCCTTTTAGCATGAGAGGAGAATGCAGCGGGATTGCCTCTAAGTGCAGGGATTTCTTGATCTTCCATCCTTGTTTCTTCTTGAATGCATCTTGCCATCAGTTCCTCAAATCCTAGGATTACATTATTGTTGAGAAGAGTGGTTCTGAATATATACCATTCAGATGGGAGCCCTCCGAGAGTTATGATAGCCATTTCCCTGTCAGGAACGACTTCCCCAATTGATAGGAGGTCATTCTTGATCTTGGTGATCCTTAAGAAGTATGCTTTCATACTCTCATCTTTGCGCTTCTTAATTTCCTTCATCTTATTTCTAAGGAACAAAACTTGATTTGCATCATTAACTTTAGGTAAGCTTACCAGTCTATCGTAGATTTCCTTAGAGGTGGTCAGCTCGGAAACATAGGCCACCATGCATTTGTCAATAGAGTTACAGATGATCTTCTTTGCTTTGACTTCTCCCCTAGTCCACTTGGTCCTAGCAATAGTGGATGCATTTGATGGAGGCTCAACAATTCTGCCCCTCACATGGTCCAACACTTCTTTCTCTTCTAATGTTAGATCGAGAGACATCTTCCATCTGTGATAGTCAGACTTCTCACGGAGCTTGTCTTTAGCGGGGAAGTGTGATGAGGACCCTATGAAGTCTTTGAGATTGCTTTAACAGCCTTCAGTGATTGCTCTTGCTCTTGCTTGGGCTTTGTCTTCACCTCAGCTCTGATACCATGTTAATTTATAGTATGTTCTATGCTTAGTGTAGTTTACTTCGATTTCTTCTTATTAGCCATTGTTTAGCAATCACATAAACATAAAGTAAAATGTTGATAGAACATTAATAGATCGACAGAAAACAAGCCAAGACAAGAGACACAATATGTGGCAGCTATCTAGGGACAAACCCCAATGCGGGGAAATCCTTTGATCAATTCTTCTTTAATCTTTAATAGTTCAGCAGAGAAAAATAGTACAATTCAAAAATCTATAATCTTATAAGAGCAACAGTAAACCCTAAATCAACAAAGTCAAACTTAGTCAAACGACCCCGAATTGACCTCTAGTCAACCTTGAAGAACTCGATCTTTAACAACAAACTTTAGTAGCCCAAAACAATCCTTGGTCAACGATCAAAACTATAGTCAAAGATCAGCAGTCTGCAGTCAACGTTGGTCAATGCTTTGGTCAACATTGGTCAACGCAACACCCAAACAGCATGCATAGATCAATCCTTGGTGAACACTTCACAAAACATCCCTTTTCTTAGTCAACACATCCCTAGAAAAGTCAACGATGCCCGGAAAGTCAATGCTGCCCTAAAATCAGTCAACGATGCCCTAAACAAAAAATGTGTCCTTCTTCTTGCACGCGAGAGACGTTGCTCCTTCACTGGCCCAATGAGATGAGGAGAGAGAAGATGAGTGAATAATTACTCAACCTCACTTGTACTTATATGATGTGTTGGGCATGTGTGCCACACATTTAGTTGCTAGCTGACCTTGACAATTTGTCAAGTAAATACAAATAAATTCATATGTCCATAAATACTTGTCAGAATCGGATGATCGTTAGATCAATCCTACACCTCTCGATGAGAGGAATCTAGGAAAAATATTAGCTGCCATAAATAAGATGACGTGCATGGATTTTGGCCCTAGTTGCCAATTTTAACACATAGGCATCTTGCAAAGTATTGTGTGCTACCCCTATACAAAATATTGAATAGATCAAAAGTTTCATCTATGGTTGGTGTTAATGAATGGGGATTTTCATCATTCGAGTTGTGGGTTTCTTCATCTACTATGAATACACAAGGTCTCGAAGAAGATGACCAATATTATCAACAAACAACTGTGGGTTCTCAACCAGATGTGAAACCTTAAGTTCATTCGGCTCCAGAATGCAAAGGTACTTTGTCGATTTCCCCTCCTACTTCCTCAAATCCTTCTTTCAATGATGTTGATTTTTCACTTTTTCATTCTCAGTTAAGTTTTACCACGGTATTTGAAGTCTCGTATGTAGTCACTTCTTGCAACCCTCCTCGGATTTCCCCTTCCCTCCCAATCTTCCTCAACTATGTTTTCCTCATCTAAGTACATGGAACTTGATGTTGTCCTTTACAAACTTTGTTCCCAGGTTATGGTCCCTCTGAAGAGTGGCATTATCTAGGGATTGGGACAACTTTCTCTGTAACCTATGAAATGTCGTAGTGGAGGTCGAAACTCTTTCCTATCTAAATCTAGGGATAAATTCCATGCATATCTTGCCACTGACAAGAAATTGTCTATCAAAGGGGCCCTTAAAGCTAGCCCAACCTCGATGGCATCATCTAAATGAAAATTATGTCCTTAAATTGTAGGGGTATTGCTTGTCCCCCCCCAAAATAAGCATTGAATAGTCTAATTGAGGCAATTGATATAGGCATTATTTTCCTTCAAGAAACTCTTGGTTTTAGTATTCAAATAACCCTATGTATTGAAACCCTTTTGAAGGGTTGGATCTTCTCAGTGGTGGATGCCTTTGGTTGATCAGGGGGGCTTGTGATGGGATGGAAACCATGTCAAGTTCAGGTTACAAATACTTGTATCATGGAATCTATTATGGGTATTGAGATCTCCCCTCTGGTTGTCAGCCAAGATCTTATGTCATCAATAAAAAATTCATTCAATAAAATAATTTCATCATTGGTGGCAATCTAAATTTCTCTTTGGGTCTATTTGAATCCTAGGGCCCTTAAGCTAGGTCGGATCCATTAGTGGATTTCTTCAAGACTAGGCTTGGTCATTGTAGATTGGTGGATGTGGATCCTGTCAAATTGTCCCTTACCTGGGGGAAACCATCACTCTAGTGATGATTGGGTTGTAAAGAGAATCAACAAATTCATCCTCACTAAAGGACTTCTATATTTTCTTCCAATGATCAAACAATGGATTGGTGAGGGAGTCATTTCGAACCACTCCCCCATTTTCTTGGACATAAGAGGGGCCCATAAGAAACCCTCCAGCCCTTTTAAGAATAATTTTACATGGTTAAATGAGGAGGGGTTCTTATCGCTTGTAAAATCCCATTGGATGCATTTATCCCCCCTCTCGAACGCTTCAACAACAACCAAATTTGAAGCTAACCTAAAAGTGATCAAACAAAAGACAAAGGATTGGACAAAAAGGAAGAAATTTCAGATTCTCTAAGAATTGTATGAGATATAAATACATATATTATCTATCTCTTCATTAGAAGGGGAAGGTTTCTCTTGCTAGGAGTCCAATGTGATCCGAAGGAACCTCAAAAAAGGAAGGATTGACCTTCTAGTATCCAAGGAGGAGGAAGGGCGCCTTAAAAGCAAATCCATTTGGTTAAAAATTTGTGATGAAAATACGAATTTTTTTCTAGGATTATGCTAAAGGTCGGAAAAAGGTGAACATTATCTAGAGTTTGCAGGATGAAAATAGTTTTTAGGCTTCATATTTTGATGGGCTAGAATACTTGGGTAAGCAACACTTTGAGGATATTTTCAAAGCTCCTCTAGAAACATCAATTGCGAAAGTAATACAAATGGTACAATTATTTCCTAGAATGGTGGATTAGTAAGGGATCAAGGAAAAATGGAGGAGGTTTCTTTAGAGGAGCTCCAAGTGGTGTTGCATAGTTTCCAAAGAGATAAAAGCCTTGGGCTAGATTGTTGGGGTGTTAAATTTTTTCTAGAGCCTTTCAACATTATAGTCCCTAATCTCTTAAGGTTGTCGAAGAATCCAGGAAGGAGGGTTGGATCTATCTAGGTTTTAACTCAAATTTCCTTGCTCTTATCCCAAAAACTAGCCATCCTCTCTCTTTCTTAGACTTTAGGCATATATCCCTATGTACCACCATTTGCAATATTATTGCCAAGATTATTGCAACGAGGATCAAGCCCATTCTCTCCAGATTCATCTCCCCATAACAATTCACCTTCTTAAAGAGGAGACAAATCCATGAAGCTATTGGGGTGGCCCATGAAGGTATACAAAACATAAAAACTCAAAACCTATGAAGGGCTATCATCAACATTTATTTATCCAAGGGTTATGATCATGTAAACTGGATATTTGTTAGACTCCTTTTTACCCATATGGATTTCAGTCTTGATTTTAGAAATTAGGTCATGAGCTATTTTCAATCAGTCTCTTTTGTGGTCCTCGTAAATGGTTAAACTTTCCCCTTTTTTAATGCATAAAGAGGGTTGGGCCAGGCTTGTCCCCTTTCTCCTCTTCTCTTCTTGTTTATGGATAAGGGCTTAAGTCATCTCCTATTTGATGTTAGGAGGCATAGGTTTTTTCATAGTTGTCTCGTCGCTAGGAACCTAACTATCTCCCATCTCCTTTTTTTTATGATATTCTTATTTTTTGCAATCGTGAAGTCAAGGGGATATCGGTCCTTGTGGAGATGTTATCTCTTTTTGGGCGTGTTGCTAATATGTCTATCAATTCTCAAAAATCTACTATACCACATCACAATATAAACTTTGTAAAGATTCATCATATATCTCAACTTATCCCTTATGAATCAACGACAATGGAGCAAGGCTTATAATATTTGGATTTTCAACTGAAACCAAATGGTTACAACAAAGCATACTGAAATTGGCTCATTGCAAAGGCCGAAAATCATCTGACTTGTTTGTGCCATCGTTGTTTTTCTAGAGCAAGTCCTCTGGTTCTCATCAAATCGGTATTAGAAGCCATACGAGTATATTGGGCTTCTCTAGCTTAGATCCCCAATGTGTCTTGTAAAAACTCAAGAGATTATGCTCGTATTTCCTTGGGGTGGGGAAAAAGAATCAGGGATGTTTCCATGAGTCAAATGGAACTCCTTTGCTAAACCAAAAATATTTGGGGTTGGGGCTTAAAGAACCTATATCATTTCTCAAAAGTGTTGGTTGCAAAATGTGGTTGGTTTCTAATCTCAACGCAAAGCCTATGAACGTTAGCGGTCATACATAACTACATTGCTCCTATTTCTTTACAATATTGGCTAAGAAGATTAGACAAACCTAGATCAAATATATCTACCATATGGAGGGAAACTCTAAATTATTTTGATATCATAGGTAATGGTCTTGCATAAAAAATTAGTAAAGGTGACATGGCTCGACCCGACCTTGATCGATGGCCTGGTAGTGGCATGCGTCACCTATTTCTCCCCCTTTTAAGTAATATGCTTAGAGACAGAGGTTACAAAATACTTACTTATATTACTAACCATGATCTTACAACTATTTGTTTGTAGGGTTGGAAATGCACTGAGGAGCTTGGATTAGAGGGGGTATTTCGAGCTTCATGGCAAGAGTACAAGAATTTTTATCTAAAGGTCACATAAGATTGATTAACAGACCTGATGAACTTATTTGGTGTATTCCCCTATTGGAACCTACACTCCAAATATGGGATTCATATTCCTTATGATAGACAAAGTGAATGTGGAGGAAAAGTGTTGGCGAAGATAGTTTGGAAAGGATATTTCCCCCACAAATAAAAATTATTCATGTAGTGCCTTATGATGAAGAAGGTTCCCACCTGGGATTTCCACTAGAGAAGATTCAAGTGTAGGCTCAGTTGATGCTTGTTATGTCATAATAATGGGGATAGTGTTGTTCATTTGTTTATGGCCTGCCTTTTCTATCAACAGGTTTGGAAGTCCTATAACACTACTTTGAGTCACTCTATTCCTTGGGAAAGGGTGGATCTAGAGGTTGCCTATAAATCTTGGTGTGCCAACCCAACTCGTCGTTCTTGCAAAGCTCTTCCCCTCATTGTTTGTTGGGCGGTATGGTTGGCCAAGAATATGGTAGTTTTTCAAGACACTATTTTGGTTCATGTGCACATTGCACACGAGGTGTTGGCCATTTTGAGTCCTTACCCAAAGGAAAAATGTATAGCCCCTAGAGAAATTATCCTGAAAAGGATAGATGCATCTAAGTCATGGGTTTTCTTTGACAGTGCCTAAATAAAAAATGGTTAGAGCAATGGAGGTGGATTTATATTATTCCTTTCACTAGATCACAATTTCAAATTTAAAATGGGTTTAGGACTTGGGACAAATAATCAAGTGGAACTTCTAGCCTACAAAAATATACTTTTTTTTACTAACGAGAAGGGTTGCACACAACTACACTCTTTTGGGGACTCTAAGATTTCTATAAATTGGCTCAACAATACTAATGTTTGCAAGAAAAAATATATTTTTCATATTTTTTAGGAGATCAAGCATATTATTAATACTTTCATATTATTCGCATGCTCTCATATGTAGGAAAGGAATCATGCATCATACTAGTTGTCAAAAGATGGTCTACTTTTGGAAAATGATCTTTGGGCTATAATCGAACATGTCAATGATCAGTCCCGTGTTTTATTTCATCATCCTTTCAGGGATACAATCTAGGAGCTCAATGCTACATAAGACTGCTTTTGTACATGGATCCACACACGCACACAAACATAATATATTTTGGCTTTCCTTACAACACTTTTTTAGCGAACAGTTTCTAGTTGAATCTTCATGGAAAATTCTTTTATTTTGTAAGCATATGGTCAGTGATATTTTTAGCATTTGTTTTTTTCATCACATGCTTCTCAACGGTGCATAAACTTATTGGTTCGGGTTGGCTACTCTGCTTGCCCCCTTCATTTTTCTACACTCACACAGACAATTTGGCTTTTATGCCTGAAATCATATTTTGCCAACAACTTTTTAGCGAAATAATTTTCTTTTCTTCACATATTTTTGTGTAAGACATAATATCTGAGTCCTATTATGAACAATTGTACAGTTATACTCACAAGTGTACTATCAATGTACAATCGCTTGCTTGGGGATATTTCACATATACACCCATTAAGTATATATGTCGAATGTAATTTCATCATTTAATTATGATTGAAATTACAAATCTCTTTCTTCAAAAAAAATAAAATGAATAACAAAAAATTGTTTATTTTGTATAAAATGATTTAAATGATAGGTCAATATGTAATAGGTCAAATATCGCTCATAGAGATTCAATACACGCTGCAAGTCCCAGTGTATATTTAATATTTGTGAGGGTTTTAAAAATTAACTTTTGAAAACCATAAACATTATGCACATAATAACGACGGTCGTATTAGAACCATTTTCTCACATTTCTATGGAAATGATGAGTAGGTGTCTCATGATGTGGTGGCCAATGGAAAGAAAAATGGAAAACAAGCAAATGCCTATGGTAATGATTTTTATGTTGGTGATGACCTTCAATCCATCTAAGAAAAGGAAGAAAAATAAGTTTTGAAGTTTAAAACATTGCAATTATTTTTAAATTTGTTTATTAAATTTTGAATTTCAATGTATTGAAATTATTTTTAAATTTTATTTTTTTAATAACTCAAAGATTATATTACTTTAAAATATTATGAAACCACATGTATTCAGCAAGTTTTTTTATTAAACATGTCACTCGGTAGGTCGTCTTAATCTGCTCATTGAAAAAAAGATGATTTTGACCAATTACCAATAGAGTAATTAGCCCAAAATTTAAAAAGTATCAATAGTTGTAGTATCACTAAATTGTATACAACAACACTCTAAAAACAAAAACTTGACAAGAACATTCAATCTCAGAAATATTAAAAAGTAATAGGAGTTGGATCTCTTACACTGGAACCTGGAGGGACATGCAGTGTAGGTTCACATTGAAAATAGAGCTCAATGTGTGCCAACCTTGTGCCAGTCTTCTCTAAACACACTAATTGGTTACACTGGACTCTTTTGAGATCCGCCAAACTAGCAAAAATGTTATAATTTCTTGTTTACTTGTTCTTCAACACCCTTCCCAATAAGGTCTTCCTCTACCAGTATAAAGCTAAGGCTGAGAAATAATGTTTCTTTCTTCCTCAGGTGGTCCCTGGGTCAGGAATCCATGGAGATATGTCCTCCATGATTTTAGAATCTCATAGAGCCTTTCTTTCTCTAAGTATTTGAGTCTCGGGAGGGACAATTGCATGGTAAGTATCAATGATAGCTTGTGCCTATTGTTGACTTTGGTTGCGGCCTTGGGGGTTGCGTCCTCCCCCCCTGCTTGCCTACTACACTTGCATTGTCATTGTATGTTTGGCTAGTAAAAATGATACCTTAGGTTTTGACTCAATGAATACAACCCCAACCCAGAAAACTACAAACCCCACCTCGGTTGAAGCACACGTTCCCAAGGACCATATAACAAGAGAATGACAAATCCACGACACAGGAAAGGGACCACAGAGTTCTGATAAAGAGGCCACACCCCAACAGGTGGCACTTAGCAAAGCTAGTTAATAAGAAACACCCATGCATGCTTCCATAAGTGAACCATTAACAAATCGAGACCTAGACAATCCCCAGTCCCAAGTGAGGTAGAAGGTTACCAGAGTAATATTCATGAGCCTATAAAAATTGATCATAAGCAGTAAAATGCCTCCACATATGTATAATAATAATAATTAAACTAGGGTCAACTCCTAGATTATGAACCAGAGCTAGAATCAAAACATAGAGAGTGCATATGAAACTGCAAAGACAAATCCCAGTCCATACAATATCAAACCAAAAAAAAATAAGAAAAAAAGCCACTAAGAGGAGTACAAATATTATAGGGCAAATAAATTATCCCTATTTTGATGGCCCAAAGGAACTCCACAATTAATTCTGAGGAAACCCCTCTAATGTCCACCAAGACAAGCAAGCGAGGAGAGACGATTACAAAGCTATAAATTGTTTGGTCATTTCCTTCCCCTCCCTAGTCAATCAGTTCTACCAGACATGCAGTGCTCTTAAAAGCTATGATAGACCAACTAACAGTTCTCCATAGGAATTATCATCCATCTCCTTTGCCTAAGCAGAGGCTAGGTTGTCTCCAGACAATTCCCACTAGACTTCCCTGTTGACCTTCGCTCCAAAAGCGAGGGGTCAGGTTAAGAACTCTCGGCATTGCCTAAAATACCAACGCTATCACTCAAAACCCTAATCATTTCAAAATTCATTTTCTTTCATATCTCCCACTCGCTTGCAAATGGATTCTAGGGAGCAGTGATGCCACACCTCTAATAACTCTTCCATTGTATCAAAGTGACAGACATGCTCCCCACCCATTACCATTCTCAACATTCACACCATTAAATATATTTTTAAATATTATTATTAGTAAATAAATAAAAAATAATTTAGCAAATTATATTAAAAAATAATAATAATAACCTATTTTCTTAATGAAAAAATTATTAAAATTGTGGTTTAAATTAATACACTATGAAACCCATACTATCATACAATTTTATTTGACCATTCTTACCAATGTGACCTATGTACGTTTATCTGCCCATGTACTCTTAGTTGTTATTCCCACAGAGATATTCCCAAATTTAAAAACAAAAAGGTCCAACATCTTATGCAAACACAAAAATGGCATACACGGTAGTGCACACACAAAAATATCATGGTAATCTCACATTAAATGATTGTTACATTTGATAATCTATCCTATGAATGCATAATTAATATTTAATTGTCATAAGAAAGTGGTGCATTTAAACAATAATTGATATATATGTTCTAGCCGGTGAATTGATGTAAGGTTGAATTAATCTATTTCTTATAAAAATGTCTTTTCAATACTTTAAGTTATTACAAGTGTGAATATGTTGTAGCTTTGAGTAGTTTACACTTACTGGATTTTTTATTACAAAAATATATCTAATATACACCATATGTTTTGTGAATAAAAAGGGTTTCTTTGAAATAAACTAATTTACATAGTTTAAACCTAATAATGTTTTCGATATAAAAGTACATCTAACATAATAATACTCTTCAAAAATACAAACTAATTTTTCTAACCTAAAAAAAAATTGTTGAAACAAAGTTTTTATGATCTAATAATTTTTAACCTTATTTATAGTAAAATAACTAAACTTTATGCCTAATAAATATTTTACATAATCAATTAATCTATTTTAAACTTATTTATGTTTTCTAATAATTTTCTATTAATTATTATAACTAAAAATATTTTTTAATATTAAATATTTAAAACATAATATTATTATATCATAATATATTATTAATTAATAATATTAACTATAATATATTTGAAGATGCATGATTTTAATATAAAAATTTAATTCTAATTATATATTTTAAAATACATTAATATACTTAAATCATGCATAGCTAAACTGAAATCACAATAATTTATTATACTTAATGTGTATTTTTCCATAATAAATAGTAAAATTATATTAAATAATCTATCCTTATATTTCAAAAGAAACATTAATACACAATGTGCTCTTAAATTAGGCATTTCTATTAAATAAAAGCATAACTAATTTGTTAGGTTATAATATTATGTATATTCAACTAACCAATTTTCCAATAATGATATTTGTAATATACATCCACATCTTTATTTGTGACTTTAATTTGAGTCATACTCTTTATTTATTATATTTATATATATATATATATATATATATATAATATATATAATTTTATCTTTCAAAGGATTAATATCTATCTGGCATTACCTTTAACATCTTTGTTTGGATTGGCATCTTTATACTAATGGTTGGAAATAAGTTGTAATATTTGCTTGAGTTTTAATATGTATATAGTATTGTTTATTACTTAAACACATTATTCTAATTCATAATAGATTCTAATATTCATTAACTATAGGTCCTTTTAAAAAATTCTATATGTCTTTTCAAAAAGATTTTATAAAGATTTTATTTAAATTTTAGAAAAAAATTATTTTATTTTTTTATTTTTAAGAGAAAAACATAAATTTATTATCAAAAGAAAAGAAAATTATATTATGTTTATATATGTTAAGCATGTATTCATGTGATAGAAAACTTTGTTGTTAATGTTGTTATATACAAGTTTGTTTTACAAAAACAACTGAAATATATAAGTTTGAGGGAAGTTGTAGATGTACATAGCTTGTAGGCATTTGATATATACACAAAAATAATTATGCAACATTATGTGGATAGTCCATTGTAGTTGTGCTGAGGATGTAGAAAAACCAGAAGAAAACAAGTGTGATGTTCATAACTGTCTAGTTAGAGATGTTTTCTTTGATAAAGGGGTGATGGTAGAAATCATGTGCATTGTCGTTGTGGTATTTTGTGATCAACAAAAAAATATTTTCTAATGTTGTGTTATACTCCCTATAATTATGTAAGGCAGATAAATATAAGAAAGCATATTTTAGACAATTTATATCATTCGTCAATGATTAGATCCTTAAGTTATGAGATATATGTGTGCCCCTTATCCAATTGATGGTCATCTGAGAGTCCCCAAAGATCTGAAGAGGGTGTATGTTCAGTTCATGCGAAAAGGTCAGAAGAAGCTTGAGAGCCATGAGTTTAGCATAGTTGTTAGCACCCTCACCGAGTTCCAATTTAAGGTGAAAGTAGTGGTTTTCATCTGTGTATACCTGCATCTCCACCACAAATTTTTAGGTCACCCTGTGCTGCCCCATCAAAAAATTCCAAAGTTTAGTTCTATCAATTTGAGGAGTAAGCTTATTTCTAGTGTGTTGCACTGCCTTTGGATTTGGTAGGAGATCAAGGATGGCGAGGGATTGGGCAACAACAGTTGCTTGAGGGATCAGGTGATCGTTAAAGTAGCCTTGTTTCTCGCAAGCCATATGCCCCAGCATGAGAGGAGTGGGAGGATGATGAAGTCTTTAATCTTTCTATTGTTATAGCATGTTTGTCAGGCCTATTGTAGCATTTTTTGATTTTGATAAGTTAGAATCAATTAGTCAAAAAATGAAAATATTTTTCAAAAAAAATGTTAAGTTAGGATATGGACAAAAAGAATATTGAATAAAAATGTTATGAAATATCTTGATAATATGTCCATATCAAAGAAAATATTAGGTTAGATGCTCTAAAAAATAAAGGCAAAAATAAAATGTTAGGTTAGAGAGAAAAGCAAAAGCAATAAACTCTGAAAGTGTGCAAGTCCAAGTGCCACTACTTTTTACTTTATTATGCAAAATAATGGTTGTGTGCAGCTTGTCATAAATGCCACAACCCATGATAGTCAAATAGTTTAATCTTGACTAGTTCATGCTTTAAATTTCATGTTTATAGTTAGAGAATAAAGATCTAGCCAAACTGTTTAATCTTGGCAGATCAGTAGTTAGGTAGAGAATAATAAAGAGCTCATCAGTTTAATCTGAGCCCTTGGATCTTATAAGGATAGAATTAGATAGTTTACTTTTCAAAAGAAAAAGGAAAGAAAAGGGTCTACTGGCTTAAATGCACCCAATTAAGTGAAGAAAAAATGTCAGGATAAGTAAATGGGTAGGTAGAAGAAAAGTTGCAGAAGTACATTTACCATGCTTGATCATCTGTTTCAATGTGTAGGAGCAGTTATCAAAGTGAAAAGATGTTCACTAGTTGATTTAACTAACTCCCCATAATTTCATTTCACCCCCCGCTACATACTTACTAATATCCCCTTTTCCCTTCATTTTCACCTTTGTCCCTTCGTTTCACACATTTTCCTAGCAATTCACCCTCCAGACTCATTCCCCTATCCAAAAACCCCTTTTCCCTAGTGTGAAACCCATTTCCCTTTGAAAAAATCACTTTCCCCTTGAAAGAATTAATTTCCCTATTAATTTCCTAGAAACCCATAAAAAACCCAAATACCCCTTATCCTAACTTTATTCCCCCCTCCGCTTTATAAATTTAACTCCACCGTACCCATGAAACCCCCTTTAAGCCTAAGCTTTATTAAACCCTGCATTATTTAATAAAACTCCGCAAATCACCTTTTGCCGATACCAGAACTCTTTTAACCCACCACCCTTGGTGTGGTTAACAAACCACATAGCATTTTATCCCATGTCCCATTTTATCAAACCCATCGCATATGTTTTAACCCCACCACATTTAAACCCTGGTTCCACTCCATTAACCCATCACGATATGTTTAACCCGCACTTTATTCATTAAACTAATTACAAATCACTTGTAATTATTCCCCAGACCCACTAATCTCTACGCCTGTTCCCTCCGTGCATCTCGACCACGTGATAGCCGTCCGATCACCTGCTCTCAGATCTAACAATCCACAGCCATATCAGACACTCCCAATCTCTGATCTTTAAAGGCCCAAGAGCATGTGAGATTCTTGGTTTTGCTCGAGCCCCTTGTGGTTACATGTCATTTCCTCGTTAACTCGTGTGCCCTTGGAGAAAAACCACCCCACGGCCAAAAGCGATGCGATGAGCCTCTGAAACTGCTCCCTGCAAACGACAAAACCATCCACTGTTCACTTTGAGCCAAATTTTAAAAAGCTATTCATTAACCATTTAAATGACAAAACCCTCACTTTCGCTCCTTTCGCTCATTTTTCACTGAAACCCGTATAAACCCTCCTACGCCACCCTAAGCCTCTACAACTGATTTAACCATTGTTTACCTCCCGAAAACGCTCCAGAATCCATCCACAGACCTTTCAACTCAAATAAAGCCATTGTGGCACTCCTTGTCAGCCTGTGTTTTTCTTAATAAATTGTTGTATTTTGTAGGTGATTAGCAGAAGACCAAGGGACTGGATAAATAGTTAGACACCAGTTAAAAACTTGTTTACTCCAAGATTCTCGAGAAATGAATTCAAATGATTTTCCTATACAAACAGAAATTAGGTTTAAACCAAAGACAAAGCAGAAGGAAATCATTTACACAGTAAATGTTGAAACAGACAATTTACACAGTTAAAAGACAAAACAGAGGAGGCAGATAAAACAAACAAATGAAAGACAAACAAATGATCAATATCCAAAATACCTGATGTTGAGACATGTAAAAACTAAATGATTTATTGTTCAAATACACAGTAAAAACTTGAAATGTACAGTAAAAGTAAAAAGGCACAGTAAATGATATTGACAGATTAATAAGGTCAAAGAGTATTAGATGAAAGTGTACCTGATGAAAGGTCATAAGTAAATATGACATCTAGCGTGAAGATCAAACAGACAAGCAGCTTAAAGGGAAAAATATTAAAGACCAAAGCCAGAAAAACCTAGATAACATGGACAGCAAGCAGCAGTTCAATAGTTGTCTATATCTTATTGCATGAAGGTATTTCCTTTTCCTTGAATAAATCTATTTTTGTAAAAACGGTTTAGGATATTTTCCTAGTTCTATTATTGCATAAATAACTCTCCTTATGAGTTATTATGGGTTCATTGTTCACCATTGGACCAGGTTGACCATTGAAAGAGAGTTTTCACCCTTGAAGAAGCATTTGTAAACCTTTGATGTACTAGCTTTTCTGGACCCTTAATACAAAGCAAAGTATTCTAAATTCAGTTTCACACAGTTTGTGTTTCCTGTAAGTTTTTCTAGTAACACATTATGTTTTTCTTCATATTCTTATGTCTTACAGAGATACCTAGGTAGGAGTAATTGTGTCTCAGTCTATTCCTATAAGCTTCTGAAGTGATAATCATTAAAGAGAATGGATTAATGAATTGTTTGTTTAATTAGTTCCCTCTAAATCAATAAATCATTAGCATCTTGTTGTAAGTATAAGCATATTCTCTTGAACCTTCTGAACATCGGTCAGAGGTTTTCATACTTATGATTGTTTAATTTTCTGTCTGAAAACTGTAATAATCATATTATTTTTTGTTTTTTCTCACCACTATTCAAGATATTTCACTGTGTGAAGTTTTATAGCAAACCTTTACTTTGGGATTAATATTATTCAAAAGGTTAGGCATTATAGTGTTACATCTATTTTATTCATTGGTCTTCCAAACTAAAACAAAAACCCCCAAAACAATTATCTTAGATGCTTTGGCATTGATAGTTGACCATTATTATCTAAGAGGTAAAACATTAGCCTGGCGTCGTTGCCGGGGATTCGAATTCTATTAAGTTTTCCTGGGACAACGATATTCCTTCTATTCCTTTAAGGTGATTAAAGTTCTAGAAAGGTTAAAATCATTCCCCCGGTGACTCCACTAGCCTAAATTGGCACCTTTTAAGCACATCAGATCTCATTTAGAATCTGACTTAGTTAATCCTCTGCCAGATCCTGAAAAACTCCTAAGAAAGGCCAGTTCTAAAAGGAGACAACAACCATCTTCTTCTTCCTCTTCTACCTTGTAGTCTGAAGATTTAGAATCATTTGATCCTTTTAGTAATATTCTATTTGATCCTAATAGGACACAAATACCTCCTAGGGTTTCTGAACTATTAGATAGGGGAGTTGATTTAGGTTCAACCTTCCTTATTCATTCTTTTGAAACACATCAAGAACCCCCTTTACCATTAGGATCACCTAAAACTGAATCTGACTTGGGTGTTCATTTACCTTAATACAAACCCACAGATTTCATATCCCTTGCCACTTATTCATTCCCTTCCACTTCTGAACGACCTAAAGATTCTAATTCTGAACAACCTGAAGAGACCATCTCTATATACACGAATTCACTCTTTGAAACAAAAGATGGTATTCATTCAGAGGTCCCAAAGTTAGTTCTTAAGACTCCTTTAAAGTTATCCAGGAGACCTCCTCCTTCTTCACCTCCACATTGTCACACACCCCCTCAATCACCTTCTTCTACCTCTTCTTCATCTTTGTCTTCCTCATCCACACAAACACCTCATACACCACCTTCTATTATGGCATTCCAACCTATTGTACAGGCTAGATATGCAACATTAGTCTTACCTGCTAACCTGGATGCATTCCAAGTTGGATACTTGAAATACCTTCCCAGGTATAATGGAGAAACTGGTCCCACAACTGAAGACCATCTTCAAGCCTTTCTAGATTTTGTAGACAACATGAATATCGAACAAGAAAATGTTTACATGAGATTGTTTGTACAGTCACTTGAAGGAAATGTAAGAATCTGTTTTAGGCAGTTACCTGTAAATTCCATTAGAAATTGGGAAGAGCTTACAAACATATTTAAAACCCATAGGGTGTAAAGAAAGATCCTCTTTACTTTCTAACTGAATTTGAAGAACTTAAAAGAAACTTTGGCGAACTTGTATCTGATTTTATCAAAAGGCTCAAAAAACTTTACCATAAGATGCCCCCTGATTGTAAAGCCCTTGTGGCAGCAACTAAGTCTAGGTTTTCTAAAGCCTTTAACGATGATTTTGTTGTAATTCTTAGAGAGAGAACTTCAAGAAGTCTTGAAGAGATGAAAACAAATGCTATAGAGGTGGAAGCAAATAGGATAGCTTCAACTTCCTTGAAAGCTAAAGAGAAAAAGGCCAAAAGAAAACTCAAATCTATTCAAGAAGCCTCTAGTTCCTCTAGTTCTTCTAAGACTAAAACTGAAGATTCTAAGATAGATCAAATAACTTCTCTTCTTAGAAATCTATCCAATAGAATTTCCAAGATTGAGACTCAACTTAGGACAGTTGAACAAACAGTTACTAGACCCCAAAATCAAAATCAAGGTCAGTACAAAAGGAATCCACAATTAGAAATTCTTCAGAGACCTAGTAATGATCAGCAGGTTCCCACTCCTCTACTGATAGATGACCGACAACCTGATGAAAATACTATGACCATTACTGAAGCTATCAATAACATGGATACTTATTCTTATCAAACAATTATTATTCCTCTCTCACAACAAAATCCAAGAAGGTCAAGAAACCTCACAAGTTTCTAAATACCATGCCTTCTCTAATTTTTTAATTGCAGAGTTGAACAAGAGATATGATCTTAGGCCTAGACCCGGCCCTAGAAGACCTCCTAAGGAGACTCCAATAATTGAACCTCATACCAAAGCTACTGAAGCTCAAACAACTGTTATTCGACCATTAAATCAGTCAATTGATATTGCTCAAAATGATAAGAATGTTTTGACTACATTTAATGTTGAAAAAGAGTTAGAAAGAGTTAAAATCCCAATTCCACTTTCAGAACTTTCCAAAACCCTAGGTATAAAAATCAAGTCTCCAAGTGGATACAAAATACCTCGGTTGATGTTGAAAGTTATATCATTAGTCTGGAAGATGAAAAACCAGCAGTTGTCTTCGGTCCTAGCTCAGATGTGATAGATGAAATAGTGCCTCCTTTCTATGTAACTCTTAAGACAAATGATTCCATGTTATATAATTGTATGCTTTATTCTGGAGCACCACATACCTCATGCGAAAAACTATCATGGACCATTTGAAACTTGACATAACTAGATCCTATCATGACTTGTACACCTTTGATTCTAAAAGGGTTCCCTACTTAGGATTGATTAAGGATTTAGTAGTCACCCTTGCCCAAATTCCAGTGAAAAGTGTATCACTTTACATAGCTGTCACAGATATCCCTCCCAAATTTGGAATGCTCCTTTCTAGGTCTTGTTGTGCCAAATTAGGGGGAACTCTTTAGATGGATATGTCTTATGCCACTAGTCCAGTTTATGGGGGAGAACAACTAAGGTTATATAAAGAGGTAAGGTTTGTGCACATTGTTTGAAAAACTAACCAGCCAAGGAACCATCCCATTTATGCAATTGACCAGGATTTTGGTAGCTTTCAACTCTCTTCAAAACAAAAACATGAAGCTCAAGTTAAAATTGAAGATGTAATTCAAAGTCCTATACTAAATCAAACCAATGTATGGAAACTATATTTTGATGGTTCTTGTATAAAATATGGGGCAGGAGATGGGGTAGTTTTAATTTCACCAAAAAACAAAAAAACAAAAAAAAAAAAAAAAAAAAAAAAAATATATATAATATATATAGAATAAGAATAAAATAAAATAAATAAATAAATAAAAAATCACCCAATCATGCAAACTTGACTTCGAAGTTACCAATAATGTGGTTGAATATGAAGCTTTCCTTTTAGGACTGCAATTAGCCAAAAGCTTAAAGGTTCAAAACTTAAGTGTCTTTACTGATTCAGAACTTATTGTCAAACAAGTCAGAAATATTTGCCAGACTAAGCATCCTAGACTTAGGTCTTATCAAAATGAAGTTTGGGATTTAGTTGAAAATTTCTTTGATGCTTTTAATTTGACTTATATTCCAAGAGATCAGAATATTCATGCAGATGCCTTAGCTGTTTCTGCTAATTCATTTAAAATTCCTGATCAGACCAATGTACTCTATCAAATACAAGTCAAGTATAGACCATCCATCCCAGACAATCTAAAACACTGGCAAGTATTTGAAGATGATGAACATTTGAAATATTTTATGCAAGTTATAGATTATTTTTCAGTTGTACACATTGATGAAGTAGAACAGAAATAGATGAAAATGCAAATGAAAATGATACTTCAAATTTCAATTCAAAAATTTTTGATCATGACATTATTCAATTGTCTAACAATTTTATTCCCAAAGGCCTCATTCCTTTATAAAAATTGTTTGATCAAAATGATGTCCTCAGAAGCCCTCAGTCCATTTCTTCACAAGATGACATAGAAGAAATTAATATTGGAACAAATGATGACATTAAAAACATCAAAATTTGTGCATCTTTAGATCTTGAGATCAAAGCTCAATAGCTTAAGTTACTTCAAACTTATAGGGATGTTTTTGCATGGACCTATGTTGATCTTAAGACCTATGATACTTCATTAATACAGCATAAAATTCCTTTAAAGCCAGAAGCAGTCCCTTATCAATAGAAACTTAGGGGGATCAATCCATCTCTTCTACCAAATGTAGAAAGGGAAATTAAGAAAATGCTAGATGCCCAGATCATTCTCCCTCTTAGATATTCTAATTGGGTTGCAAACTTAGTTCCTGTTAGAAAGAAGAATGGAGAAATCAGACTTTGCGTGGACTTTAGAAATTTGAACAAAGAATCATTAAAAGATAACTATCCTTTGTCCAAAATGGATCAGTTACTTCAAATGGTTTCATGAGCACAAAGACTTTCTATGCTTGATGATTTTTCAAGCTATAATCAGGTAAATGTTGATCCAGCAGACAGAGAAAAGACAACCTTCACTACACCCTGGGGTACATTCATGTATGCTAGGATGCCATTTGGTTTAACCAATGTTGGAGCAACATTTCAGAGAGCTATGGATGTAGCTTTTGTGGGTCAGGTAAATAAATTTGTGGTTATTTATCTTGATGACATGACTGTTTTTTCTAAATCTGATCAGAAACATCTAAAGCACTTGATGAAGGTTTTTGACAGGTGTAAAAAATTTGGAATATCGTTGAACCCTAAAAAGTCTTTGTTTACTATCAAAGAAGGAAAATTGATGGGCCATATAATTTCACAAAAAGGAGTGGTGATTGATCCCAAAAGTGTGTCTACCATTGAAACATTAACCTTACCTAGAAACAAGGAGATTCAATCTTTTCTAGGCAAGATTAATTTTTAAAGGAGATTCATCCCAAATTATTGTGAGATTGGAAAAGATATAATTTATATGCTCTGAAAGGATCATGAAGTTAAATGGACTGCTTCTTCCATGCATGCATTTGATCAGATCAAGAAAGTTATCTCTGAATCTCCCACCTTGGCCAACCCTAATTATACTAAACCATTCAGTATATTTTCTTTTGCCTTAGAAACAACCCTTGTTGTTGTTCTACTACAAAAGAATGAAGATTCACATGACCAACCCATAGCCTTTTTTAGTAAGGTTAGGAGAGATGTTGAGCTTAAGTATGACATAATTGAGAAGCAAGCCTATGCCCTTATTCAAGCCCTGAAATCATTCAGGATGCATGTCTGACATTCTCCTATTATTGCTTATGTTCCTAGAAATGTTGTGAAAATTGTTTTAACTCAACCAGACACTGATGGGAAGAGAGGTAGATGGATCACTCGAATACTGGAGTTTGATCTAACTATCAAAACTACAAAGCTAGTAAAAGGCCAAGGATTAGCTAAGCTTCTAGCTGAATCCAACTGTAAAGTGCTCGGAATCAATTATGTTTTAGAAATACAAGGGAAGAATCCACAAGAACCTTATGTCCTTGCAGAAGGGGAGAATCCACAAGAACCTTCCCTTCATCCTGAAGAGGAGAATCCACAAGAACCTTTCCTTCATCCTAAAGAAAAGAATCCACAAGAACCTTTACCTTCAAATCAAATCAGCCCTTTACACATTGATGAAAAATTTATGTTGTCAGATTGGTACCAAGACATTGTAAATTTCTCGATCCATTTTTAATGTCCAGCATCATTCTCTAAAAGCCAGTGTAAAACTCTCAAACTGAAAGCAGTCAAGTACTGTATTGTAAATGAAAATTTATACTGGAAAGATCCACTAAATATTTTGTTATTATGTTTAACAGAATCAGAGACTGAAGGAATCATTAATTAGTTTCATATAGTATTTTGTGGAAGACATTATGCTTGGAGAGAAACAACATATAAGATATTAAGGGGAGGATTTTATTGTCCAGCATTGTTCTTACAAGTAGGAGCAAGGTAAGAGGTTGTGTTCCTTGTCAAATGTTTGCTGGTAAGTAAAAATTAGCATATCTTCCACTAGTTCCATCAATAGTCTCAGAACCTTTTAGCCAATGGGGATTAGATTCTATTGGAGAGATTCATCCCACTTCAAGTAATCAGCATAGATGGATCCTCACTACAACAGACTACTTCACTAAATGGGTGTAAGCAATTCTAGTGAGAAATGCTACTGATTCAGTAGTAATCAAATTTATTGAAGAGAACATCTAATCTAGATTTTGTTGCCCAACTCAAATTGTCACTAATAATGCAGCAACTTTTTCTAGTGTTAAAATGATTGGGTTTTTCCAAAAATATTAGATTATGTTACATCATTCAACTCCATATTACCCACAAGGTAATGCCCTTGCAGAATCCTCCAATAAAAGTTTGGAAAAGGTAATAAAAAAGACTCTAGTAGATTATAAAAAGAGTTGGGACTCTCATTTAGTTTATGCAGTATGGGAAAACAGAATTACTCCAAAGAGATCTACTTGTAAATCTCCTTTCCAGTTAGTTTATGGGAAAGATGCAATCTTCCCTACCAATTTGGTCTTCCCTCTTTTGAAATTCTTACAAGATTCAACAGATGAGCCTAATGATTTTTCAAGGAGGATAAATCGGATTATTGAACTGAATGAAAACATAGATGAAGTTCAATACAAAATGAAAAATTATCAGAGTAAGATAAAGAGCTTGTTCGACAAAGAGCCAGCGAAAGGGACTTCAAGGAAGGTGATCTAGTTCTAAGATGGGATTCAAGGAGAGCAGAAAAGGGAAAACATGGAAAGTTTGACAACCTGTGGTTTGGACCTTTAGCAATTGCTGAAGTGAAAGGAAACAACACTTTTGTGCTGCAAAATCTTAAGGGGATATATTCCACTTATCCTGTACAAGGAAGGTTCCTCAAACATTTCATTCAATACTGAGAAGTTGAAGTAGATTTCATTACTACCATTGTAAAAATTCTGGTTTCTTTTACTTTTCAAGCTGTCAATGTGATTTTTTACAGCAAAGACTCCATAGCCCGAGGAGAAGGCACATGGATCTGCAAGTTCTATGCATTCTATAGGAGAAAGCAGTCCCCAGTTGGAGCCAATGTTGTAGCATTTTTTGGTTTTGATAAGTTATAATCAATTAGTCAAAAAATGAAAATATTTTTCAAAAAAATGTTAAGTTAGGATATGGACAAAAAGAATATTGAATAAAAATGTTAGGAAATTCCTTGATAATATGTCCATATCAAAGAAAATGTTAGGTTAGAGAGAAAAGCAAAAGAAATAAACTCTTAAAGTGTGCAAGTCCAAGTGCCAGTACTTTATACTTTATTATGCAAAATAATGGTTGTGTGCAACTTGTCATAAATGCCACAACCCATGATAGTCAAATAGTTTAATCTTGACTAGTTCATGCTTTAAATTTCATGTTTATAGTTAGAGAATAAATATCTAGCCAAACTGTTTAATCTTGGTAGATCAATAGTTAGGTAGAGAATAATAAGGAGCTCATCAGTTTAATCTGAGCCCTTGGATCTTATAAGGATAGAATTAGATAGTTTAGTTTTCAAAAGAAAAAGGAAAGAAAAGGGTTTGCTAGCCTAAATGCACCCAATTAAGTGAAGAAAAAATGTTAGGATAAGTAAATGGGTAGGTCGAAGAAAAGTTGCAGAAGTACATTTACCATGATTGATCATGTGTTTTAGTGTGCAGGAGCAGTTATCAAATTGAAAAGATTTTCACTAGCTAATTTAACTAACTCCCCAACATTTCATTTCACCCCCCGCTACATACTTACTAATATCCCCTTTTCCCTTCATTTTTACCTTTGTCCCTTGGTTTCACACATTTTCCTAGCAATTCACCCTCTAGACTCATTCCCTTATCCAAAGACCCCTTTTCCCTAGTGTGAAACCGAATTCCCTTTAAAACGGTCACTTTCCCCTTGAAAGAATTAATTTCCCTATTAATTTCCTAAAAACCCATAAAAAACCCAAATGCCCCTTATCCTAACTTTATTCCCCCCTCCGATTTATAAAGTTAACTCCACCATACCCATGAAACCTCTTTTAAGCCTAAGTTTTACTAAACCCAACATTATTTAATAAAACTCTGCAAATCACCTTTTCCTGATACAAGAACTCTTTTAACCCACCACCCTTGGTTTGGTTAAAAAACCCCGTAGCATTTTAACCCAAGTCCCATTTTATCAAACCCATCACATATGTTTTAACCCTGCCACAGTTAAACCCTGGTTCCATTCCATTAACCCATCACAATATGTTTAACCCACACTTTATTCATTAAACTAATTACAAATCACATGTAATTATTCCCTAGGCTCACTAATCTCCATGCCTGCTCCCTCCGTGCATATCGACCGCGTGATCGTCATTCGATCACCTGCTCCTAGATCTAACGATCCACAACCATATCGCGTGCTCCCGATCTCCGAACTTTAAAGGCCTGAGAGCACGTGAGATTCGTGGTTTTGCTTGGGCCCCTTGTAGTTACGTGTCATTTCCTCGTTAACTCGCGTGCCCTTGGAGAAAAACCACCCCACAGCCAAAAGCGGTGCGATGAGCCTCCGAAACCACTCCCTGCATACGAAAAAACCATCCAATGTTCACTTTGCGCGCCAAATTTTAAAAATCTAACCGTTAATCGTTTAATTGGCAAAACCCTCACTTTCGCTCCTTTCGCTCGTTTTTCACTAAAACCTGTATAAACCCTCTCGTGCCACCCTAAGCCCCTACAACCGATTTAACCATTGTTTACCTCCTGAAAATGCTTCGGACTCCATCCACAGACCTTTCAACTCAAATAAAGCCATTGTGGCACTCCTTATCAGCTTATGTTTTTCTTAATAAATTGTTGTATTTTGCAGGTGATTAGCATAAGACCAGGAGACTAGATAAACAGTTTGACACCAGTTAAAAACTTGTTTACTCCAATATTCTCGAGAAATGAATTCAAATGATTTTCCAATACAAACAAAAATCAGGTTTAAACCAAAGACAGAGCAGAAGGAAATCATTTACACAGTAAATGTTGAAACAGACAATTTACACAGTTAAAAGACAAAACAGAGGAGGCAGATAAAACAAACGGATGAAAGACAAACAAATGATCAATATCCAAACTACCTGATGCTGAGACATGTAAAAACTAAATGAGTTACTATTCAAATACATAGTAAAAACTTGAAATGTACAGTAAAAGTAAAAAGGCACAGTAAAGGATATTGACAGGTCAATAAGGTGTTGTGGCCATCAACAAACCCCCTTTTATTTAGTTTTAGTAATACAGCTAAATAAATGGGGACCCTTCTAAAAAATAAAAAACTAGCACTTATATTTCCCTTTGAATAAAACATGTTATCATAAACTTAGGAAAACACCCGCAACCTAAAAAAAAAAAACTAATTTTTATGATAAGTTCCAAATAAGATTGTTCTCTTAACAATAAAACATCGTATCGCAAAGGGTAATGAGGAACATCATATAAACAAGCTTTTGGAATTGCAAAAACGTGACGCGAGATCGTGTGCCATAAAAATCCATTGCGCATCGCAGCTTTCATACGCTGCAAGTATCACCTAAGGCAAAATATCCCGATCCAGTGATATGCGATAAGATATCTCGCAAATGCTCAAGGTGATAAATGATTGTTGATAAAACAGATTAGCGATATTGTGATCTGCGATACTACGAAGCAAATCGCAAAATTGCTTTATCGCAGATCTGCAAGGCTCATCGTTCAATAAAAATTTTCTCGTAATTCGATAACGATTTATGGGCATTAATGTCAATTTAATGGTTAGTTGATGGTCATTTATGAGATAAGATTTAAAACTGATCAAAAGGTGGTGGTTTTTTTTTGCCGTGGAAAAAGGATGTAATTTTATTCATAATGGAAAAATTACATGTTGTAGATGCTTATAGCATATGTAGATGGTTGTCCATGAAGAGGACAAATTACAAATGAAAGGAAAATAAAATAAAATCAGCAAGCCTATACTTTTCGGCCCTTCTTCTTCTCCACCCTTCGCCAACCCTCAGAGTCGGGAGCAGATGCAATGATGGCTTGTTGGTTATCCTGAGTGTTCAATGGAAGTTCTTGGTGGAATTCTGATCCTTCAGATCCATGAGTTCTTTTTATGCCACTAACTTCTAGCTGTAGTTCTTGAAGATGATGTATATTGTTTGGGCCCATATGAGAGTCCGAGGTATTTACATCCTATGTACAATTATATTCCATATTTATATCAGGTTCTGCTTGGTTCCCTAGATATGATTTCAGAATTAAAGATCTTTCCCATCACTTTATCTCTTTCCTTACTTGTAAATTTGCAGGAACAGCAAACAGAGTAATATACGCAGCAGTTTGCAGAACGTAATGGGAAAGAAGGGAAAGGCTTCAGTTGCAAAGGACAAAGAGATGACGCCCTTATACAAAGACACCACCTGTAACAAAGATGTCGGCATAACTACTTGGGAAGGCATGTACAGTCTCCTCGAAGGTTAAAGCAACATCAAACTCGTGTGGGTCATGCGAAGCATCAATCACTGAACTTGCATGTTTGTTCTTGCACCAAATAGCGGCAAGGCCGAAGATTCTTCCACACATAGACATGGTCAAGTCGATACTGGACAGTGCCGATATAACAGACAAGACAATTCAAGACTCGAGGCCAAGACCTCATTGGGTCATTCACTACACAAGATTTAAGGCTATGTATCATCTACTAGAGCCGCAAGCAACCTACAACAAGCAGTTCGTGGAGAAGTTTACTAAAGAAAACGAAGATTTTGCGGAGTGAACCAAGAACTGATCGGTAAGGAAAAAACCGTTGAAAAAGGGCAAAGCGCGCTGACTAAGGCCCATCAAAACCGCGCAGGAGGCAAAAAATAGCACCTAGGAAGCTCAAATCAGAAAAAGGAAGTAGTTTTCGATGCCTGATTAGAGGCATCGCTGGGAAAAACCCCTTGAGAAGGAAAGCCCCCTAGCGCTTGGTCGCATGTAAGCCAGAAAATCACAAGAAAAGCGCTAAAGGCTAAAGGCGAGACTCACACTCCAAACCGATGGTATTTATCAAGTACACCTTTGGGCGATAAGAATATTTGGCTGAAACCTAGTGATCCCATTCAGCACCCGACGCGTGGCAGCAAAAGAAGCAGCTACAACGGCATGCAACATCATTGACTATGTCAATGAAAACCTGCACAGAGAAAATCTCATTTCAGAGACCGCACCAGGATTTCTCCCAAAGGCACAGCAACTGCAGACAAGCTGGAGACAAAAGGCTGAGGAAAGGGCAGATTCCATCAAGAATTTAACCAAGTTGAATTGGGAAACTTACTGGAAGTACTTGGTTAAACCGCACAGTCAATGCATGACTCTCAAATGCCTTACAAACTCTGCCGAGAAGATAGCGCCAGCACTTGCCGATTCTGTTTTCGCAGGGCAACTAAAATCGAAGGTCGGCCAACCGACCCTCCTCAAGCCAATGTTGAATGCTTGCGACCACAGAGAACAGATACATAGTTATTTCCATATTTAGTTTTAGTTTTAGTTTTGATTTATGTTTGCCTTAGATAAGGACGGTCATTTAAACCTCCTCCTATATTTTTGTAATAAACTATTTTTAGTATTTAGGAAGTAGTATTTTAACACCTCTCATGCATTTAGAGAAGGGTCCTGAAATTTGTCAAAAACATTTCCTCGGAACCTGCACTTCTGCACCCTCAGAGGAGGTTTTGATGAATGAAAGGAACAAGATTTATTGATATTTGTGTTTGATGTTTTCTATTGAAATGCACTTTTGTACTCTTAGTAGATGTTGAATTAGGAAGAAATAAATCTATATTGTTGAAGCTCATGAGTAGAACTTGTTATCAATAGTACTTTTATCTCTTAATGATTTCTGCTTATTTGATTAAGTAATATTTTATGCTTAGTTATTTATATATGAAAGCTTGAACGTTTGAGTTATCATTTGGCACTTTTGTACAGTGATGACTACTCTGTTTATGCTCAATATCTGAATGACTTATTATGCGATATGCTTCTCACAATTGTTTCAGCTAACTTTTTATACGAAACAATTCATTTTTATTGAATTCTTTTCTTGTAGCAATTGAATGATCTTTATTACCAACTGCTATTCAAAATTATTTTAGATTGCATAAGTAAAAAAATTGAATCTCGGGTTAGTTTTAGACTTAAATATTTATGTTCATTAGAATACAATTGCATTTTTAAATTAGACTTATATTAAAATCATTTTACTTAGAAATCTTTAGAAAATAGAAATATCAATTCTTATCAACACACACAAATTGGGAAACTGGTCCCATTATCCCCAGTCAGACCCACCATCCCAAATGGAAAAGGAGCTTCTTTCAAGGTCTGGACCGGGTGGGTATCCCCCTTGTTGTAGACCCAATTTTTAGGGCTTCAACATATTTGGCACTAGAAGGAGGGCCCCGAACTATGAATGGCTAGTAAATCCAAATCTAAATACCATTCTGAGAGTAAATCACCCTCAACATCTCCCCCGACTTCTCCATCACATTCAAAATCTTTAAATCGTAAGCGAGAGGTTAAGAAAACAACAACCACTGCCACAAACCCAAACATTTCAGAGGAATCTACTGTTGAACCTCTTGAAGTTGAATCTTTGATTCATAAACTTCAAGGATTTTCCATATCACCACAAAAGTTTGAAATATCTCAAGGTAGTGTGACTTCACAATACAATCCTTCTCATCCCTTAACCAGATTGCAGAGTGAAAAGTTTGGTATTGAACCAACTGAATTACCTCTACCTAAAAGGAAAAGAGCAAGGAAATCACCTCAAGGATCTAATAGTGAGACTCTTTCATCTTCAACATCCATTCCAACTTCTCCATTGCAAAGTCAACCATCCACCCCTCCACTTCAAATTGTTGTCCATCAGAGTATTGGAACTTTAACATCCTTATCCCTTCCACAAACGACTTTGTCCGCGCTTTCCTCTGTTAGTAGTTCAACGATGGCCCAAACCCCATGGAATAACCCATGGGCAGTCTTAATGCCTAAACCCTTAAGTCAATTACCAGTCCATCCTGAAAAATGGCTGCCTAAGTTTAATCCTGAAGCAGGCATGCTAGCAGAAGAACACATAAACAACTTTATGTTATCGATAAATTTAAATGGTGTTACTAATGAAGATGTTGTTGTTCGTCTTTTCCCTTATACTCTACAAGGAGCAGTCGGATCCTGGTATTTTTCATTACCATTAGGATCCATCACTAGTTGGGACATTTTCCAAGATTAATTCTTGACTAAGTTCGGCGATGATAGATCTACAACAACACTAATCAACGATCTATCAAATCTAAACACTGAATTGAGAGAACCTATCAAAGATTTTAACTTGCATTTCAATAAGATTTTGAATAAAATTTCGACTGCTTCCAAGCCTAGCGAAGAAGTTATAAGTGAATGGTAAACATAGCTATCTTTGTTAACAGGGCTGCCAAGGCAACATTAGCAAAAAACATGAAAGAAGCGATAGAAGTAGAGAAACGTATCTTAGATTTAGCAAAGAAAAACGTTGTCGATGAAAGAAAATATAAGAAGGTTACTTTTAGAGATGATCCTAAGAAAAATCAATTGAAAGACCCATTTGATTTAGAAGGATTGCAGGAAGTCTTAAAAACCATGTCTAACGAAATGGTTGACATTAAAAAACAAGGAGCTTCTAAGAAACCCTACAAGCCTTATAGGAAACATCCTTCAACCGCTTCAAAGCCGCCCAATGCTATAACAAATGCAAAATCAGAAGAAGAAGAAGAGTAAGTTTCTAATGAAGAACCTACTAATGAAGATGACGTTGTAGAAGTACAAGGAATGTGGGACTTCATTCTTCCAAACGAAGAGGATCAAGAGGTATTACTAGTTAGTACAAGAAGTAGAAATCAACTCGATCCTCCACAACCTAGTCCTAAAAAAAAGAGCGCAAGCTCGACATCTAAAGATAAAGTCGCAAGTAAGAAATCATCACCAAAAGCGATTCAAACAAGCCCAGTCCAATCCGATCCCTCAACTCCATCAAAAACATTGATTGTTTTTTATGAGATGGAGTATAATATCGTTGAAGATATGAAGAAGACTAGGGCTAACATTACTTTTCATGAGTTGAGCAAATTGAAACATCAACAAAAGATACTTATGAAAGAGTTACATGCAGTACCTGTTGCACCTCTTCCTGCCGCTGTAATCTCGCAAGCTTCTCATGAGATGGGAAAACCTCCAACTAATATGGCAAATAAAGTTGATACAAATGATATTGCCTTAATCGGAGGTAGGTCAAAATCCCATACTCCCCCATTCCTTCTTACTTACAAAATTTTCAATAAAAACTTGCATAATTGTTTGGTAGATTCAGGAGCTTCGTCTAATATCTTACCTAAAACAATATGTGCAAAGTTAAATGTCCAACCTCAAAAATTTGCAGTACACATAGTTCAGCTAGACCAATCGCAGGTTGAAATAATCAGTGAACTAAATCAAGTTACCATAAGGTTGTCATCTAATCCAAAGGTATGTCAAGTTATTGATATTCTAGTTGCAGACATTCCCGAATTTTATGGTTTAATTCTTAGTAGGGATTGGTCTAAAAAGCTTCATGGATACTTTGCGACCGATTGGTCACATATGTGGCTCCCTTACAATGGTAAACCAAATCAGATAAAGGTTGAGTGAGAAAGACACCAAAAATACATAGTGATGGAATTGGAAGGAGAAAAAGAACCTATAGCATACAACAACAATATAATTGGTAACTATTCTGTTGACTTTTTCTTAGGAAATTTTAATGCTCATACTTCACCTTACTTAGAACATTATATTTTGTCTCAAGAGGAAAAAAATTCTCAAACAGATAGTTCTAAATGTGTTAATTTTATAGATAGTCCTGTAAATAAATCTTTATTTTGGAAATTATTTTTTGATTGTTCTAAATCTAATGATGGAGCAGGAGCAAGATGTGTATTAGTTAGTCCAGAGGGAAACAAAACTCTGCTAACATGTAGACTCAAATTCGATTGCACAAACAATATTGCAGAATACGAAGCTCTAGTCTAAAGACTATACAAGGAAATCAAATTAGATATCAAGTATCTACAAGTCTTCGGAGACTCTGAGATTGTTATTAAACAAGTACGAAATACTATACATTGTGTACCAGGTCATTTGAAGCATTATCAATCTTTAGTGCAAAATCTAACTGAATATTTTATAGCATTTAATATTTCACCTATTCCCAAACTCCAAAATGTTAGTGCTGACCTCTTGCCTAATGTAGCTTCCAAGCTCATTCCATCAGAAGACTTTAGCCCAGACAGATTCTCAATCGAATTGATATTTAGGCCCTCCATCCCTGATAATGTTACAAACTGGAGAATTTTTAATGATGATCCTGATATTGTAAGTTTCCTAACATCGGAAGGATCTTACACTAATCAAATAATTGATGAGGACCAACATGACAAACAGTTACAACAAGAGAGCACTAATAATGCTATACCAAAATCTGTAGTCAAGTTGGAAGACCTATATGATTTGAAAGACCAATTTAAAAGATCTACCAATTCAAAACTTCAGAGTTCAACTCTAAACTATGAATTAGTAAATCTAGGAACGAATACCAAGCCATAGAATATCAACCTAGGTCTTGGCCTAACCCTAGAAGAAAAATTAGCCTACATTCGACTTCTGAAACAATACAAAAACGTCTTTGCCTAGAACTACGATGACCTTAAGACTTACGACACTTCAATTATTCAGCATACTATCCCAATGATAGCTGATGAAAAACCTGTCCAGCAAAAGCTGAGAAAAATCCATCCTAATCTCGAAAGTTAGATTAAGTCCGAGCTTAATAAATTATTGAAAGCCAAAATTATTTTTCCCGTTCGACATTCTAAGTGGGTTTCCAATATGGTCCCAGTTAGAAAGAAAAACGGAGATATTAGGATTTGTATTGACTTTCGAAATCTTAACAAAGCCTGTCAAAAGGATAATTTTCCCATACCTCCTATGGAACAAACATTACAAGCGGTCGCAGGATCAAAATTAATGTCCTTTTTAGATGGTTTCTCCGGCTACAACCAGGTCCTGGTCCATCCTGACGATCAGCTAAAAACCACATTCAGAACCAAATGGGGTACTTATGCCTATAAAAAGATGTCGTTTGGTTTGATTAACGTTGGCGCCACATTTCAAAGAGCCATGGATATCGCATTTAAGGGATTAGTAAACAAATCAGTGGTGATTTACTTCGATGACATAACAGTATATTCTAAAAAATGCGGTAATCACCTTAGAGACTTAAGTGAAGGAAAGCTTCCTGGATTTATAGTGTCAAAATTTGGAATCATATTGATCCTGATAGAATTAAGGAAATTTCCAAAATATCCTTGCCACATAATAAAAAAACCATGCAATATTTTCTTGGCCAGATTAATTTTGTTAAAAGATTTGTTCCAGACTTCTCAAGAATTGTGTCACCATTACAAGCAATGATAAAAAGAATTCACTTTTCAAATGGGGCCAAGAGGAATATGACACGTTCAATTTGATTAAGCAAGTGATTATTAATGCCCCATCCCTAGCGACTCCAAAATCTTCCGATCCTTTTATTTTGTATACATTTGCCTCTGATAAGTCATATGCTGCGATACATACTCAAGCCAATCAAGACAAGGCAGAAGACCCAATTGCCTTCTTTATTTCAAATCTGCAAGGGCCTGAATTAAATTATTCTGACATTGAGAAACAAGCTTATGCTGTTTTCAAAGCGATCAAATATTTTAGACCCTTTCTTCTTAAAACCCATACAAAGATCATAGTATTGTTTCCAATGGTAAGAAATCTCTTAGTACAGAAAGATGCGGGTGAAAAGAGAGAAAATTGGTCACTACCTTACAAAAATACGACGCTAAGATCAGGCCAACAAATATTGTAAAAGGACAAGGCTTTTGCAAGATGCTGGCTGGAGCATCGCTTATTTTTGAAATATCATCTTGAAATCAAGAGGTACAAATGTATGAGGTAAGCCTAAACAACATTGAATCGAGATATGCTGATATCATAGTTTATCTAAAGAACGGATATGCTCCTTCAAATCTGGATTATACAAAGAAAAGAGCTTTAAGATTGAAGGCTAAGAAGTATCAACTCGTAAATGATGTACTTTTTAGGATGAATTATCATTATGTTCTCCTTCGATGTCATGAGAAATCTGAAGCTGAAAAGGTGTTGCAGGAACTCCATGATGGACCAGCAGGTGGACGTTATGCAGGAGATGCTACAGCACATAAAATTTTGCTCGCATGATACTATTAGCCTACACTATTTAAAGATGCACATAGTTATGTAAGGAAATGTGAAGTTTGTCAAACTGCTGCCGGAAGACAAAAGAAACCATCATTGCCTTTGCAACCAGTCAATACCGATCAACCTTTTGATCAATGGGGATTGGATATAATAGGTGAGATCGTTCCTCATTCTTCTAAACAGCATAGGTATATCCTTACAACTACATATTATTTTACTGAATGGGTAGAAGCAGTTCCGTTCAAGACAACCAATGCTGAGCATATCATTGATTTCATAGATCAGTTCATAATCACCAGGTTTGGTTTACCCTCTGCTTTAATGTTTGATAATGCATCATATTTTTCTGGCAATGCTATGATTGAATTTGCACTTAAAAGAGGTTTTAAGCTTAAATATTCTGCCAATTATTACCCACAAGGGAACGGATTGGCCGAATCAGCAAATAAAAACTTAATCAGGATCATTAAACGAACCATTGATCAGAATCATAAAAATTGGCACAAATCTTTGATGTATGCTTTATGGGCAGACCGAATAACCCAAAAGGCTTCCATTGGCACTTCTCCCTTTAATTTAGTTTATGGGAAATAAGTAGTTCTCCCAACTCATCTAGCAATTCCTTCTTTGGCCTTAGTTCAATTTATCGACGAAACACCAACTTCATCTTTACAACTAAGACAATTGCAAATCCTTAAGCTAGAATAACAACGAGAATATGCTAAAATCACACACGATCATCATCAAGCATTAGCAAAGGCTTCCTTCGATTCAAGCATGGTATCTAAGAAGGATTTTCAAATTGGAGAACTAGTTTTGAAATGGGATAAAGCTCATGAAGAAAAAAGAAAACATTCTAAATTCCAACAAATGTGGCTTGGCCCATTCCAAATTTTAGAAATCATAGGTCCATCCACTTTCATGTTGCAAGATTTAGCAGGGAAAAATGAATCTCTATCCGTTAATGGGCAGATCCTTAAAAAATACTTTCCGTAGAAGATGACCTCTTCTATTTTTGTAAATTATTGTTTATAGCTTTATTTTGATAATAACACAGGATGTAAATGGTTAACTTTGGGAATTCACAAAAAGATTAGTGTTTATTTTAGATAAATAGAACTGATTTGGAAAATTGGTCATTATTATTGAAAAATACAGTCAAATGCTATAAGCCTGAAAATGCTACTAGTTTCAGCCTTACGAATTTTGATGAAAAACAATCTTTAGCGAGAATTTGTTTTATATCAGTCAATGAAAAGCATTAATAACAAAAGAAAGGTTCTTTGTAGAAAAGTTGTTTCCAAAAACTCTATAATTTTCGTCTAGAGCTATTTTTAAGGAACCAATGACTTCCTCCCCACCTAGGGAATTACGAGTTTCAAGGAATAATACAATGATACACTCTAAGCTTAAAGAATAAGAGGTCTCATCACGAGCTGACTTATCATGATCATAGATATTATGACTTTCTGACA
This sequence comes from Pinus taeda, assembly GCA_000404065.3. NCBI lineage: Eukaryota > Viridiplantae > Streptophyta > Pinopsida > Pinales > Pinaceae > Pinus > Pinus taeda. Next base: position 103,563 of record APFE030948482.1, on the reverse strand, counting down.
TTACCAAAACTGCATACCACAACAAGGCAATGGCTCAAGATTATTGCAATCAAAAGACAAGGGGTCTCATCACGAGCCAGTGTGTTCAGCAAAATTATAAATCAAGTGAATGGCACTGTCATAATTTGGCTACCAAACCAAGACATTGTTCATTAAGAATTAAAAGAAAACAAAAAAAAACAAGTGTGGATATGGATTTATCTTTGAAAATTGTATATTTCTCCAAGTAGGATACATGATCATTGTTGGGTAACAGGTAATCCTATCGAGGCTATGAACGCCTGCTGGCAGCAGAGGCTCTACCTAGATAAACGAGCATACTTAAAATTGATCTACAGAGAAGTCTTTGTTTTTATATTTATAAACTAAGTAGTGCCTGATGTAAATATAATGACTAGCTTTGGGAAGTAAATAATCATAGTTAACACAGGAGAAACAAACTACCATTGACAGCTGAAAGCATGATACACTTTATATTTCTATAATAAAGTTTGATTTTCCAGAAAACATTTCTATTTTGGAAGTTTAGAAAATTCAAAAGATAATCAGAGATAATTGGTTCTTCCTAGTGAATCGCCAATTGTTGTGGCCATCAAAAACCCCCCCTTTTATTTAGTTTTAGTAATAAAGCTAAATAAATGGGGACCCTTCTAAAAAATAAAAAACTAGCACTTATATTTCCCTTTGAATAAAACATGCTATCATAAACTTAGGAAAACACCCACAACCTAAAAAAAAAAAAAATTAAGTTTTATGATAAGTTCCAAATAAGATTGTTCTCTTAACAATAAAACATCACATCGCAAAGGGTAATGGGGAACATTATATAAACAAGCTTTCAGAATTGAAAAAACGCGATGCAAGATCGCGCGCCTTAAAAATCCGTCGCGCATCGCAACTTTCATACGCCACAAGTATCACCTAAGGTAAAACATCTGATCCAGCGATATGCAATAAGATATCTCGCAAATCGCATCTCGCAGACGCTCAAGGTGATAAATGATTGTTGATAAAACAGATTAGCGATGTTGCGAAGAAAATCGCAAAATCGCTTTATTGCAGATCTGCAGGGCTCATCGTTCAATAAAGTTTTTCTTGTAATTCGATAACAAGTTATGGGCATTAATGTCAATTTAATGGTTAGTTGATGGTCATTTATGAGATAAGATTTAAAACTGATCGAAAGGTTATTTCACGTAGGGTGGTATATTTGATATGATTTAAGAATTAAAGAGCTTTCCCGTCACTTTATCTCTTTCCTTACTTGTAAATTTGCAGGAACAACAAGCAGAGTAATATATGCAGCAGTGTGCAGAACGTAATGGGAAAGAAGGGAAAGGCTCTAGTTGCAGAGGACAAAGAGATAACACCCTTATACACAGACACCACCTGTAACAAAGATGTCGACATAACTACTTGGGAAGGCATGTACAGTCTCCTCGAAGAAGAAAATCCGAGAGTTATGGAGGTTAAAGCAACAATAGACTCGTGCAGGTCGTCTGAAGCATCAATCACTGAACTTGCATGTTCGTTCTTGCACCGAATAGCAACAAGGCCAAAGATTCTTCCATACACATACATGGTCAAGTGGGTACTGGACAGTGCCGATATAACAGACAATACAATTCAAGACTCGAGGCCAAGACCTCATTGGGTTATTCACCACACAAGATTTAAGGCTTACGTATCATCTACCAGAGCCGTAGGCAACCTACAACAAGCAGTTCGTGGAGAAGTTTACCAAAGAAAACGAAGATTTGGCGGAGTGAACCAAGAACTGGTCGGTAAGGAAAAATCCATTGAAAAAGGGCAAAGCGCGCTGACTAAGGCCTATCAAAACCACACAGGAGGCAAAAAATAGCACCTAGGAAGCCCGGATCAGAAAAAGGAAGCAGTTTCCCCGAAAACCCCTCGAGAAGGAAATCCCCCTAGCATTTGGTCACATGTAAGCTGGAAAACCATGAGGAAAAGCGCTAAAGGCTAAAGGCGGGATTCACGCTCCAAAACCGATGGTATTTATCAAGTACACTTTGGGGGGTAAGCAGATTTGGCTGAAACCTAGCAATCCCATTCAGCGCCCGACGCGTGGAAGCAAAAGAAGCAGCTACAGCGGCAAACAACGTCATTGACTGTGTAAATGAAAATATGCACAAAGAAAATCTCATTTCAGAGACCGCACCAGGATTTCTCCCAAAGGCACAACAACTGCAGACAAGCTGGAGACAAAAGGCTGAGGAAAGGGCAGATTCCATCAAGAAGTTAACCAAGTTGAATTGGGAAACTTACTGGTAGTACTTGGTTAAACCGCACAGTCAATGCATGACTTTCAAATGCCTTACAAACTCTGCCAAGAAGATAGCGCCAACACTTGCCGATTCTGTTTTCGCAGGGCAACTAAAATCAGAGGTCGGCCAACCGACCCTCCTCAAGCCGATGTTGGATGCTTGCGACCATAGAGAACAGATACATAGATAGTTATTTCCAGATTCAGTTTTAGTTTTAGTTTTGATTTATTTTTTCCTTAGATAAGGACAATCATTTAAACCTCCTCCTATATTTTTGTAATAAACTACTTTTATTATTTAGGAAGTAGTATTTTAACACCTCTCATGCATTTAGAGAAGGGTCCTGAAATTTTTCAAAAACATTTCCTCAGAACATGCACTTCTGCACCCTCAGAGGAGGTTTTGATGAATGAATGGAACAAGATTTATTGATATCTGTGTTTGATGTCTGCTACTGAAATGCACTTTTGTACTCTTAGTAGATGTTGAATTAGGAAGAAATAAATCTATAGTGCTAAAGCTCATGAGTAGGACTTGTTATCAATGGTACTTTTATCTCTTAACGATTTCTGCTTATGTGTCTAAGTAATATTTTATGCTTAGTTATTTATATATGAAATCTTGAATGTTTGAGTTATCATTTGGCACTTTTGTACGGTGATGACTATTCTGTTTATGCTCAATATATGAATGACGTATTATGTGATATGCTTCTCACAATTGTTTCAGCTAACTTTTTATACGAAACAATTCATTTTTATCGAATTCTTTTCTTGTAGCAATTGAATGATCTTTATTACCAATTGCTATTCGAAATTATTTTAGATCGCATAAGTAAAAAAATTGAATCTCGGGTTAGTTTTAGACTTAAATATTTCTGTTCATTAGAATACAATTGCATTTTTAAATTAGACTTAGATTAAAAGCATTTTACTTAGAAATCTTTAGAAAACAGAAATATCAATTCTTATCAACACACGCAAATTGGGAATCTGGTCTCATTCTCAGACCCACCATCCCAAACGGAAAAGGAGCTGCTTTCAAGGTCCGGACTGGGTGGGTATCCCCCTTGTTGTGGACTCGATTTTTGGGGCTTCAACATAAGGTCAAAGAGTATCAGATGAAAGGTCATAAGTAAATATGACATCCAATGTGAAGATCAAACAGACAAGTAGCTTAAAGGGAAAAAGATTAAAGACCAAAGCCAGCAGAACCTAGATAACAGGGACAGCAAGCAGCAGTTCAATAGTTGTCTCTATCTTCTTGCATGAAGATATTTCCTTTTCCTTGAATAAATCTATTTTTTTTAAAACAGTTTAGGATATTTTCCTAGTTCTACTATTGTATAAATAACTCCCCTTATGAGTTATTATGGGTTCATTGTTCACCATTGGACCAGGTTTACCATTGAAAGAGAGTTTTCACCCTTGAAGAAGCATTTGTAAACCTTTGATATACTAGCTTTTCTGGACCCTTAATACAAAGCAGGGGATTCTGAATTCAGTTTCACACAGTTTGTGTTTCCTGTAAGTTTTTCCAATAACACATTATGTTTTTCTTCATATTCTTATGTCTTACATAGATACCTAGGTAAGAATAATTGTGTCTCAATCTATTCCTATAAGCTTCTGAAGTGATAATCATTAAAGAGAATGGATTAGTGAACTATATGTTTAATTAGTTCCCTCTGAATCAATAAGTCATCAACATCTTGTTGTAAGCATAATTATATTCTCTTGAACCTTCTGAAAATCGGTCAGAGGTTTTCACACTTATGATTGTTTAATTTTATGTCTGAAAAATGTAATAATCATATTATTTTTTGTTTCTGCTCACCACTATTCAAGATATTTCACTGTATGAAGTGTTATAGCAGCCCTTTACTTTGGGATTAATATTATTCATAAGGTTAGGCATTATAGTGTTACATCTGTTTTATTCATTGGTCTTCCAAACTAAAACAAAAACCCCCAAACAATTATCTTAGGTGCTCTGGCATTGATAGCTGACCACTATTATCTCAAAGGTACAGCAAGGCCTCCATAAGATTCGGTACATACCAAGTGCATGTTCGACCTAGTTTCAATGTGAAGAAGCTCAAGAGAGTATGGGAGTAAGGGAAATCTATTAGCGGTTGGGAGATATATTCCTTTGTAGATTTACAAAGGTTACAATAGCCATACCCCTCTTTTTTATCCCCTACACAAGAAATCCTAGGTGGGGATTTTGATTTCCGGAGTACACCACATGAATAATCTGGATTTGGATGGGTATTTGAGCTTCCAAAGATGCCTCCGTTAGTCCTCCTCTAACTTTGGTGACCGATTTGTTATCAGGGTGAGGTAACCTTCTTTGGGAGTGCAGTTCCCCGAGGGAGAATGGATCCATACTAGTTCGTCTGGGTCATATGTGATACAAATGTGGGCCTCCATGAGGGCATGGATATAGGCAAGTCAATGTCTTTTGAAGCCTCGTGGAAGGTTCAATTGGCCACTAGTGAGCCATTGTTGATCTCTGGACAGATTCTGAAGAGGATTCACTACCTGATTGAGGGTGTAGAGCCCTCTGTCATGTAGAAGGGTTGTAAGATCATCAAGGAAATGGTAATCATTGTTGGAAAAATGTTAATGTTATTGTAGTTCCTCTTGATATCATTCTTTAATTGTGACCTACATTATCATTTTTATTTTACTTATATTCACTCTAACAATTATGAGTTTACGTGCATTATGTTCACTAAGACTTCTTAACTATTCAGATTTCAGTCAATATGGGTGATACAAGCCCAATATGAACGTATTGGCTAACCAAGGAAGTAGAAATTCATGAAGTTCCACTCCTCTTTCCACAACATTATCCTACTTGGATGTATTGGATACTCAAGGAAGTAGAACTTCATGAAATCCTGCTCCTCTTTCCACAACTTTATTCTATTTGTTAATGTTCAATTGCTACCACTAGGTTGGAATTTGCATGTCTTCCTAGCAAAACATTATACTACTTGTCAATGTTCAATTACTACCACTAGGTTGGCATTTGCATGTCTTCCTACCAAATTTGTAGCACAAGAACTTGCAAAGGAGGAATAATGTTGCATTGTTAGGTGCAGCAATTGAGAATTCTCAAACTAGCTTTTGCACCTTGAAAGAATAGAAAAAATATGAAAGTTATCATGCTATTATGCTTTTTATTTTAATGCATAGTTACCAAGTTAGAATTCAAATTCAATACCATATAATAAAAATTCCATGAAAATTTTTCAATTCAAATAAAATTTGACAGTATACATCTTAGAGACTTAAAGACTTGGATATATATAGTTCTCTTTCTCTCAATAATGTCTTCTACTCGTTTTCTTTCTCATACATTTTAAATATAACAATCTTAGAAATAAAATTCACAAAAAGAAAAATATTCACACACTTCTTTTCTCTAAAATCTCTCTTCTTTTTAAAACTTAAATCTAAAATATTTCCTTAGTTTCGAAACTTATTTATCTAAAATCCTTTCCGAATCAATAAATACATATTTAGAAAATTAGTGTTCAAAACTTATTTATCTAAAATCTTTTCCTAATCAACAAAAAAATATTTACCATTTTCAATGAAAATACTTAAAACTTATTTATCTAAAATTCTTAAAGATAAAAAATTATTTAGAAAATCCGTTACTCCTTATGTAATTAACCCATTTTCAATGAAAATCATTAAACATAGAAGTGAAATTGAAAGATGAGAATTTTCCAACTTCACAACCCTTTTCTTTTGTATGCACCCAACTATGTATTTGTGTTAATTTTTCATAGGGCTATATTTTTCTTTGCTTTGATAATTGCATTTCATTGTTAACACATTAAGTTCACCCCGTAACATCATAACATTATTCAGATTTACATCATTATTCAGCAGCATATGCAACTATGTAAAAAAACAATATCACCATCATCAATGCAACTAAACATAAAGGAACAATAGAAGAAAAAAATTTACACATAGAGACACCAGGATTGGTTGGAGACCAAGGCAAAACCCACTATGGGGAAAACCCTTTAAAATTATTATTCTTATATGTCATCAAATGATTCAGCAAAGAGAGTACAATGACCCATATCTTCATCTATGCAATTATCCAACAAAACAACTATAACATCCATGAATTAAACCCCATAATGCTTATACTCAAAATTATGATTCTGAAGTTTGTAATGAACTGTCATTGTCTACAGCCAACAAGTGAACCCTGCAGGGACTGAGCGAAATCTTTGAAAGATTGAGATTGCATCTTTTAGTTTTTGGTCGCGTGAAGGAGGAGTTATGTAAGCGACTATGGTTGCCCAGATGCTCCCTTAAGGTTGGCAAGCGAGCAACCAAGGGCATATATGGATTGCAGAAACCTTAACTCCCAATCGCATGCATAGTGAACTGCCCATGCGACTGGAAGACTCCAGTCACGTGCATGAGTCTCTGAGAGAGTGACTGTAGTCAAGATCCTTCTGTGTTGTTTCTAAAACTATAGCCCAAAACCCTAGATCTGAAATGCAAGCTTCGAACCCTGCAATTTCACCTTTAAGAAAACCTAATCCTTCGCGGACGAGCCTCTGACCTATGCAAGCCAAGAAAAATATAGAAGAGTGTCTCATGGTTGTGTATAAATTAGGTAGAGGGCACTTGTGTTTATAGCCTTTAAATTTGGTCCACTTTGCTTTAGGGTCGACCTTATCAAATATGTGCATGTGGACTTTTCTTCATAAGTGCACTTTCTCTTATCGGATTTGAGTGATCTTTAGGTCGATTTTGGTCCTCTCAAAAAGAGGAATTCAATTAAATAATTATCTCCATTAGGTGATTTATCCAAAGTGGAATTTGACCGTAGTTTAATATTTTTAACACTCTCTCTTAACTAGGGAGAATTCCACCTGTCAATATCTGTCCATCGATCAATATCTCATCTTTTCATCATATGTCCCATCTCAAGTATCTCATAATCTCAAATCATTCATGTTCATCTCAATTCATCTCTTGTTAATCTCTGCTTATCTCTTGATTGTCCCTACTCATGTGTTGAACATTATCGAATCTAAAAGAAGAAGAAATTTGACATCGAAGGGGAGCTCAATCCACCACTCTCTGTCCATCGGGCTACTACTCGGAATCTATACCAAAGGGCTACTACCCGGGGATATCAATAGGGAACTAAATGTGTGATTTATATCATCATTAGAGTGCATTCCATTAGGGATCACATCTCAACCTAGAACTACATCGGGGATCCCAATTTCAACTCAGAATCTAATGATTGATCCACTACTACGACCCCATATCGAGCAATAGGATATCCAAACACACAAGGGAGCACATATCAATCCCAGAATCATATCAGGGAGCTCATTCTCAACCTAAAATCGCATAGGGAGCAAATCTCAGCCCAATCCTATTTCTTTTGATCTTCCCATCGATGACTCTAGGCAGGCATAAGGTAGAACACCTGCATCATAATCGACTTTGGTTGTACACCCAAAGTACATTATCATATCATTGGCCAAACAGGGAGAGGTATTCCCAACAAGCCCAGCTTGTGGGTATGATGCCACCTAGGGTATACTCTGCATAGACCATATAGGGGAGCAGCATCTATGACCCTATGAAGATAGGGGAGCAACATCTCCAACCCTATGGGTAACAGATAGGGTGATACCCTATTGACTAGAGTTCCCTCAACCCTAGGAACCCTTCATCTCAATTCCACACCCTGGGATCTCAAACAGGGAGGAAGAGTTGGCTCAGTGTCCTCGATCAGCGCTACTCTCATCATACTCATATATGGTATCAACTTGATCATGATGTAGCAATAGAAGTTTTCTCTTGTTCATGTGGGTTATCAAATCAAATATCATATTAGAACATAAATAATCATATAAATCACAAAAGGATACCATATTCATCCTCCCTCTCAAGGAGGTGCCAACCACAAGCCTAAGCTTGTCTCATATAGTAGCATTGTCTCAATATATGAAGGTATCTTAGTCCCAACTATATATGGGATTCTTTTCCAGTCGGTTCCCTCTCTTTGTCATCATAATGTATCCATGTCATATACAAATCCTGCTCAGATGGCTCTCTAAGGAGATTCTTCATCCTGCCTCACAGCTAGTCATGCTAGCAACATCGTACTCAACCTTGGTCATGCTACATACCTCTCATCCAAGATATCATGGTAGATCTCATACGAAGGTGACATCCAAATGTGCTCATGTAATCAATAACGATCTTAATCATCATCAATACATCCAAGTAGTCACATATAACAAGAGGAATGTTTCAGACCAAAAATTGATCATCCCATGCAAATATCTCATAGGATGCTCAATGGAAACTCTAAGTGAGTGAAGCAGCTCAATCTTTAACTCATTCAAGTTATATGTACATGTTGTAGTGGCTACAACCACCCTCCAAAATTTTTCCTTAGCTTCATTTTGGAGCCTCCATACCGACCATCTTCAATAGCATGTCCTGCATTATCAAGCACATTAGCTTCAGCTATTTCTAGAGTCTTGTCATCCTGTGCATGCAAGTTTGATTCACCCCCTTCACAGGCTACTTTCTGGACTTAGTGTCAATTGCTGGTTGAGTAGCTCCCTCTTGGTATTGCGCAATTCTAGAGGGGAACTAGCCTTCCCTCAAGAAATTGCACAAACCCAGCTGGGCTCCACAATTGCGCAATTCTTCATGACAGTCTTCCTCTTAAAAATTGTGCAATTCATCCCAAGGCAACTGCTCAGCCCAAAAATTGCGCAATTCTAAGCAGCAGTCACCTACTGCTCCCAGAAATTGTGCACCTACTACTCCTAGAAATTGCGCAATCCCTCTGGGGCAGCCAGCCCAGCAGCTAGCAGAAATTGCGCAAATCCAACTAGGTAGCCTACTGGACTCAGAAATTGCACAATACAGTCAGACACGCTTCCTTGAGAAAATTGCGAGGTCTAACCCAGGATAGCTACACAGCGCAAAAATTACGCAATCCTGGGAGGCAGTAACCTGTTCCTCTCAGAAATTATGCAATCCCTTTGGGACAGCCATCTCTACTCAGCCCAGAAACTACGCAGATTCATTGGTTCCCTCTAGGACTGAGCAAAACTAATTTGCATGCATGGACTGCTTCTCCCAAGGTAACTTGCAAAGGCATCCCTTGATTCAGGGATCTATTTTTAGTAGCTGGAGATTACATGCAAGGATCATTCCAAAAACCTCCCACCAAGTATCGCTTTTCCTAGATTTGTGGCATGCGCGTCACAACCTCGATTTTATCAAAACTCATCAACCTAACGCTGCAAAGCTCATTCCTCACATCAACCTTGCAGCTCTGACATCCCAAATTGCATCTAGGAGTCGTCAACACATTCAACTCAGTTGTTTTGGGGTAAGCCCGTCTTTCATGTCTTGTGTTGTGTTTATGTCGCTTTTTGTGTTTCGCTTCATGTGGGTGTTGTTTGCTTGATTTCAGTGAGCACTTGCTTTCGTTTTGATGTATGTTAGCTTGTAGAAGTATCGTTTCAGTTTTCGTTTGCATCTCACTGTTGTTGCATGCATGACACTGTTTTGCACGGATATTCATCTTTGTGGTGCCTTGCTTCACGCACATGCATGCTTTCCTGTTTTGTGAATCATGCACTTGTTGTTTGCATGTATCATCATTCACTCTTTTTTGCACTCATCTCACCATGCATTCAGACTTCTCATGTTTTCAGTCACCTGTCGGTCGGTCTGGGTTGCCTTGGCCCGGACCGTGCCTTACTCGGCTAGCACTGTGCATTTCCAGAAGTGAATCCTGTACCTTCCCTCCAGAAATTGCGCAAGCCTGGCCAAGCACTAACCTCCAGGCTTGCATTGCGCAATTCTTGGAGGCAGTGTCCTGCTAGCCCCAGAAATTACGTAATGCAGTTTGTTGGTTGGATGTCACTGTTGACTGAAATTTCGCATTGCATAGTTTCAGTCCTCAGCAGACCAGGTTGGACTATGCATTGCGTAGTTCCAGAAGTCAGTCAGCCTCGTGACAGCTCAGACTGTGCCTTGTGTAATTTTGGCAGTCATTCTCCCAATCTCTCAATGGAAATTGTGCAACCTTCACAATCAACCACACAGGTATGTTGCAAGTCAGTCCTCAAGTTTGTTTTGGTTTTAGACTGACAAATTGCTTGCAATGGGTGTTGTTATGTCTCTAGGCATCACAAGTGTCTATCTATCTCACAATAACACAAGTACAATGGCCTTCAGGAGAGCAGATTCAAAGGACACCGTTGAGAACACAAAGGGGTTTGCAGCCAAGCGAGTGTCTATGAGCTTGCCTACCTATGAAGACATCAAGTTGTTCATAGAAAAGGACATCAAGATTATATGGCAGCAGCATCACAATGATCAACACCATCAGCAACAGAAGAAGGCATCACACATGCACGTGACGAATGGAAGAGAAAGGTTGTTGACAACATAGAGGCAGAGCAAAGCTGCAAGTTCAAAGTAGATCTACTCATGATGAAAGAAGCTTTGGAGATTGAGGCTATGAGGTGACGGCGCAACATGAAGATCACGTGAAGGTAGAGAATGGAACAGAGAAGGAGTTTCATGTGCTAAAGTAGCAACTCAAGGAAGAACAGGGGCTGCATAGACGAGAGAAAGAGTTGCAATAGGAACAGGTACAGCAAGGGGTGCAACATGCACAGACGGATGAAACTGTGCCCATATAATTCATAGATCCATCCCAGCAGCTGGCACGAAGCAATAAAGGTGAGCAGTGTTGTTGATCGCATGCAACGGAATTCAGCAACATGCATGTCATTGTGCGCACACATGTGATCCCACCCATTTGGCACACTCACCGAGGTGAAGACAAGAAGAAAGTTTGAGTAGAGCTCAACATATACTTTGACAAGTTGATGTGCATCGTCACCAGCACACACTTGGAGATCAGCACAGACACTATGCATCAATACGTTGCTGGTCTAGCCATGTTCAAGACGATGATGCACATGCTATCAAACGAGTTGGACAAAGGGGCCATATCAGTGTACCTAGATGCAACGGAGGCAAGAGTTAACTTTCAGTAGGATGTCACCATTGAGCGCATGGACACCATCACGGACGACCAAGCTTGGCATCAGTTCGCCACCACCGACCATCACAAGGATGTCAAAAAGTTGGTCTCACCACAACGGTCCGAGTGTTAGTGATGTCTTGCATGGCTTGTTGAAGCCATTTTGTCTCATATGGGTACATGTGTAGATTGTATGTAACTTCTTGTCAAGTGGAAGTTCAAGTGTTGATAGTTGAATGTAACAATCATAAAGTCATTGAAGAGTCATGAGGATAGACGAACGATCATAAAGGGGAATGTCAAGGGTCATCCCAGCCTTTTCTATAAATAGAACCTCATAACTCACTGTATAGGATTTTTGGTCAGCCAAGCTTCTGATAGGAGTATCTTAGAGAAAGCTTGGACATTATTGTAATGAGCCTTGGCTTCTCCACTGCACAAAGCTAGTATATCTCTTTGGAGGAGCAGGCGATTGTGGTTGTAATGTTCCGTTGTTGGAACTAGTGGTTGGACATGGATGTATTGTATGACGGAACTTACACTTCTTAACATAATAGAGTAAGCATGCTTCATGCATATGTTGTATTGTATTTCAGCTATCTTGAGTACTCTAAATTATATATGTATATGTTTGCTTACGGATGCATGTTTAGTTATTTATGTATATGTATGTATGAATCTTTCTAAAATGTATTGTTGGTTTAACCATCACTTTGCATTGCTAGCTAACTTGCCTTCCATGTTGTGATGCATCTTTGCTCATGTGTTCCTTTCTTAACTCCATGCTATCATAGGTTTCCAAGGAGCGCACTCACCTCACCTTTCCGTGTGTTAGAACCATTCATGCACCTTTCTTGACTTGTCGAAACTGTCACACCCTTGCTACCAATAGGGACATCGTACTTACCTTTGTGCAAAACCACGGTCAAGGCGATACCATACGACCCACTACTGGGACTCCTACACCAAACGGTCTGAGGTCTATTTGGGACTTCTTACTGGGGAGATCCCCTGACATGTTGGCGGGTCCAGCACTGTCAACAGTACATCATGTATATATATATATGGGCGGGTGTTCAGAATGGAACATCCGTTCTTCAATCAATTTTTGGTTGCCAAGATGAGTTCAACAATATTTCTTCACAACATCTTGAAATTTAATTGAAGTGTCCAAGTATTTACACTTTCCAATACTTCTTCAATAGCTTCACAATATAGATTATCTTTTCCCAACTTTAGAAATGCTAGGATTCATCATTTCGAGGTTCAAAAGCCATTTCCCTCTTACTTATATCTTCATAGGATCATCACCTGTCAATAGTAGACCATCGGTATATAAACCAAAACCAAAATCAAAGTCATACTTTGGAACAATTCTTAAGTAGAGGTTTGGATCAACACATCATCCTAACTTAACCAAATAACTATCAATGTGGACATATCAAGATCGAGGAGCTTGCTTCATATAGTGCCCTCTGCAAACATAATACTTTTCCAAACCAATATGCTCATACTCACAATATTGTACAATTGAATTTGCTAAGTCAACTTATCAAAGTTTAGATGCCAGATCATAACCAATATCACAGTATCATATTCATTAAACCAATTGACAAGTAGAGCTCTCATCAAGTCATGACTTGAGTCTATTATCGTGCCAACAAGTCTTCATAAGCAATATCAACCCAAACTTTATCCAAATGTCAAGTTATGACTTTATCTATGTCAACAAGTAGTCATTTCCCAAACAATATGATCATAATATAAATCACTAGATGCAAATGCATACACCAAGAACAAGTTATGCAGGTTCCATCCATTCATTGTCAAATTACTTCGCACTGAATTACAATTGTCAATACTTCAACCAATGTGCTAAGAATGAGGAGTCCAATTACAAACCATTATCTAATACCAATATTAGCCATTAAAGGTCACTATGCCCATATAACATTCTTATCGATGTAAATCATCAGTCGTCAAGTCAAATCATGAGTCATCAAGTCAAATCCCAGATTTTCTATCATAGTGAGATCTATAGTCCAAGAAATATCTCAATCATCAAGTCAAAGTTATAAATCATTATTAAGCATTATGTTAAAACTCCAAACATTGTTCATCTATATAAATCAACCAAATTATGTCAAACTCTTGTAGAACAAACATAATGATATATCTATATGCATGTCTGGGTCACCTTCAAACATAAGTTCAGTCTATATATTCATATTATAGAAATTCATTCAAACTTCCCTGTTCATAAAACTTCCTATTGTATGCTTCATGTCTGTAGGACTGACTTCCTTGAGGTGAACATCTGATTTCATGCAAAAACTTAATTTGTGTCCTGTTGGCATAGTCGCCCCCATAGGCCCTCCTCTGTGTGTTCGGGAGACTATAATCACATCCTTAAATATGTTATGCAAGAAGCTTTGGCTTCCTACCTACTTTTTGAAGCACTGTAAGTGAGAGACTATGGTCGAATCTGCCCAGAATTATCTCAGTGCCTCAGTCGCACCCTTGAGCTTGACTTCGTGCGAATGGGAGGCTATAGTCGCACCTGTAGGATTTCTTCTATGTGACAAAGGCTTAGAGTAAGAGAAATCTTTCTCACCTTAGATCAGAACTTTTATGGAGATCAATAATGTCAAATATTTGTCTATTCATGCCCATAAATCATACTTCAATAGTAAAGAGTATATAATGCAAAAGACAATATGAGAACGAATCTTATGGAGAGTTTCTCCCTCTGAATGGGAATCCACTTCAGTCATCTTCATTCATGCCATCAACCTATCTATAATGCTATCATGCATCAGTAGATCTGTTAGATCATAAATTCATACCATATCACATATTCATCGTGGTTATATTAAGTTATAATCAGTTACTTCATCATGACATCAATTTGTCATCAATGGCTAGAGTAAAATAGCTAATAGGAGTATACTTCAAGAATCATGATCACAAGTGTTATCTCAAAATCAGATCCTGATAGGCTGCTGGTCAGGTTGACTCTAAGTAACTATTTCAAACCTACTTTAGGCTGAGGCTTAGCCTCCTCAACCTGAGAGGGCTCTCTCTAAATGGGTTAATGATTTTGATTATAGATAAGATGGCTAACTCTTGTAAAACAACTGTGAAAAGTATGAATGGTGGAAACACATTAACAACTATCCATTGGGCTTATGGAGTCAACAACATCTCAATATAACAATAAATTCAACCTTACATAGAAGTCAGGGCATTCAGCATTTAAACATTCAGAACATAAACTCATATAGGACCACACAGTTTATAAATGTATACAAGAATTCAAAGCACATTCAGTGAATTCTGAGTGATTATACATCCATACCACTGCAAGAATTAGGAAAAGGACAACATCACATATTCTGAACATAAAGATCCCTCATGAATCATGAGAAGTAAAGCCAAACTTGTATTACTAAAACAGAGTTTTACATAAGCCAAATACCACCCTTTTCATAAAAATTTCCAACCCTGATTATATTGCTGTTTCAGCTATATATAGAGCTCTTATTCTAACTGATCGAGATTCCTCCTCAAGCATGAGGGGAATTCGAAAACTACTTCTATTACTGACAACTCTTAAACTCTAACTACTTAGTAAATACAATAAAGTGTTGACCGGAGTTTTTTTTAGAGATCTAAATCAAATATGACTCTAAATCCATATTACATGCATAATGGCTTTGATTAAGATAATCCCTTTCTTTGACATCTGGTTCTCTTTCAGTTTGGCTGAGATGGGTATTTAATGCTCCACGCTGCTCTTGAATGTTGTATCTATTTCATTGTTCAGAAAAATTAGGAGACTATCCTTGCTTCTCGGTTTTGTGGTCTTTAATTCCACATCAGTCGGTCTTTGATCTTTGTTCCCCAAAACATGATGGTGGCAACGTCTATTGATGTGCTATCCATTGTTATGAAACATGATTTGATGATGTGTCATCCACTGTCTTGAAAACAAAAAAGGAAAATGCATTCAAGCTGTCTGATCTATGCTTTAAATTTCTTATGATATGAAAAAATGCAACTTTTTGATCCAAACCATTTATTTCCACTTGTGCTAGTCTGATTGGCTGCTGTAACTTTAGATGTCTCATTGTATACATCTACCCTTCAAAATTTTCCCACTTCTTCTTCAAAACTGGTTGATTTATATTGAAATTATCACCTTCAGCAGTTTCGTAGCGCGCTACGAAACTGCTGAGTTGTTTAAAAAACCTTGTTTTTAACTCGAGACTTTTATTAATCAAGTACTTAGTTGCCAAACTTCTTTTAGACTTTCCAAAAGCTCAATAGGGATTTAGGTTTCTTTAGAAAGGTGAGATCGAGCAAACTTATCAAAATTTCAAAACACAATCTTACTTGAAATGTAATTTCATTTAGCAGGTCCTTTAAGCTAGCTTAGTTGTGCCTTCAGAGCTTCTATTTGTTTCTTCATAACCTTATTCCCAGCTCTCAGTTGCATATTAATCATCCTGATGTACTTGGCTTCTGTGATTGCTGGCACTGTCCAGGTGTGAAATTGTGTATTGCAATCAACCACTTCTACAGCTGCATTCTCCTCCCATAGGGTTTTAATTCTGTAATAGTTTGCTTGTATGACTGCATGTCTTCTAGCAGCTTTTTTCAATTTGGCAATCTCATGCTTAGCTAATTCCAATTTGCTCTTCAGGTCTGCTATATTGTCTTCTTTGGATGTAATAACTGTTTTACCTGTGTTCTTCCTTTGCTGGTGTTGTGTCCCTTCCCCTGTTTCCTCTGTTCTTGGCAGTGCTTCCTGTACTTGCTTGAATCTCCTTGTCATAGGCCTTCTAGGTTTAAAAACAAATTGTTCAGCTGGCTCATCAAATTTAAGCGTTTTTGAGGCTTTGGCTTTCTTGATACTCTCTTGTTCTAACTGTATCAATTCAATTTGAACTGGTAGAGACTGCTCAAAGTCAATAGCCTGTAATAAATCATTTAGACTTCCCTTGGAAACTGGACTTTCTTCAACTGCTACAACTTTACCTTTTTCCTTAGTCATCTGACTTCTTTTTCTTTTCCTTGAGACTACTTCAGATGTGCTTGTTTTAGGTACAATCTTTTTACCATGATTGTTTTCCTTAGTTGATTGCTGAGGTGGATCTTGAATGATGAGTGGCTTCACTTGTTTTCTTGCTTGTGAATTTGGAACTCTCTTAGCTCTTGCTTCTGTTTGGAGCTCTGCTATTGTAAAATCTCTTGCAGGTAGAGGACTGAGGCCAGTCTAGCTTTTGAAGCCAGCCATAAAAATGAATGAATTCCAATCTCTGTCTACCTTTTGGAGCTCATCTAAAACCAGTAGTTTAATCAAACCATGATGAAACAAAGAGGTTTCACAATCCTCTTTCCTCAGTTGTACCTTATCGCACATCTTACTCAAACTACGGAAAAGATAAAAAGGTAAGTCTATGGAGACCTTCCCTGTGAAATGCAAAAGGAGCTTAAAATGGTATGAGTAAACCTTGTTATACCTTCCTTCGCAAGTCAGATATTTTTGTATGTAGGTGAGTAAATGAGCATAATATTCTTTGACATAACTCCTGGGCACTGCGTTGCTTAAATCTGCATTTACAAACTCATTCTTTAAGAACTCCTTGCAAGGATTCATGTCAAATTTGAAATTTTTAAACCATTTCTCTTGTCCTCGTGGGATCTCTGTCACAGTAGATATCACCTCTGGCGAGACCTGCAATTCTATCATAGCTACCTTTGAATTCAAGCCTGTGAAGTTAAGTGCAAATTCTTTGGTTACCTGTGCATGTCCTCCTTGTAGCTTTTTGCAAAAATTCCAACGCCTGGCCTTTTTGAATGCTTTCTCCACCTCTTTATTTCTTAGTGTTATATCTAGGCCTTCAGGCTCGGTCCTTAGACATTTGCCGGATCTGTGCTCCTTTTTCTCCATTGATTTTTCCAAATATCCGCAAACAATGACTACCAGCTCTGGTTTGAATTGTGATTCAGCTTCTATTTGAATTCAGCCTCGCTTGATTATCTTTATATTTGAACTTGAAATCTTGCCGTTTAAAATCTCTCAAATTGTAATCTTGCAGATTTGTCATTCATGCAAGATTTACAACCATCATTAAGATTTATGCCCAGTGGTCTTTCTTGGAAATGATGATTCGTGCGTATCAATAGATCTAGTGGTGGTGATAATGGCAATGAGTGGTGAAATGTGATAAGAGGGGTACATGCGCTGACATGAGAAGACATGGCCTGTGACTCACCTAATGGACTTGACATTTCAGGAAAGATTCGTTGCGAAATGTACGAATCCATGATTTCGCAGCGCTGTCAGTTTTAAATATGAATGATGCGCTGCAAAATTGCCTAATCGGGATTGCACTGCGAAACTGCTAAACTATAAAAGTGCTGCGAAAACACTTTAATAGTATATATGCGCTGCAAAATTACTAAAAGACTCGGTGATTGACATAAGATGACACGTGGCTATGAAACAGTGGTGGATGGAGGAGAACTAATGGGGACTGAGAATAAACTTGACTCATGACCTCTTTAAAACTTCAGACTCTAAGGGAAGAAAAATTAAAACAAGAATAGACTAGCACTGACCTTTGTCATCGGGCTAGGATGAAAAGTTACATATATCAGTTCTTTTTAGTTCTAAGTGATAACAGTGGCTGCACTTGGGATAGTGTGCTCCAGTAGTACACTAAGAACTCGTATGTCCAGTGCTTTATCCAATTTATGAAAACATACATGGAGTTGACAAGCATCCTTTTCTAGCTTTATGAGACTTCACCTCGGGCTTGAGCTTCATGTTCAGCTTGTCATTTATTTTCAACAAAGAAAGACTAATAAAATGGTTATATACAATGTTGTGAGAAACTTGGCAAAAATTTAATCAATTGTAATGCTTTAGGAACTTGCCATTAACAGGTCCTCCAGCATATGGCGTTCCATCAATCTCCTATAGAATATAAGTGTTATTTCCATGGAAAGCAGAAATTTGATATGGCCCTTTCCACAGATTTTGAAATTTACCATGTTTACCTTTCTCTTCAATTCTAGCTTCCCAATTCAAAACTTTATCATGGATCTGGAATGTAACTTCTTTGATCTTTTTGTCAAATGCTCTCTTGATCCTGTTCTGGTTTTGTTGATGATTGTCAAACACCTCATTTCTTTTCTCTTGCAAAGCTATTAGCTGATTGATCCTTCGTTGTATAGCATTTGGTTCCTTTTCTAGTCCTTGAATCAAATTCATTACTGGTACTCCAAGGGATGTTGGAAATATGGCCTCAGCCCCATATACTAGCTCATATGGTGATGTTCCAATGGAGCTCTTTGTGCAAACCCGGTCAGCCCACAAAGCATATTTCAGTTTCAAATGCCAACCTTTTTTATTTTCTTGCAGCAGCTTCTTAATTATTCTCACAAGGCTTTTGTTTGATGATTCAGCCAAACAATTTCCCTATGGATAATAAGCAGTGGAATGTCCAAGGGAGATGTGATACTGATGACAAAAATTAATCATTTTTTTGGACTTGAAAGCTTGAGCATTGTCAGTAATGATCTTAATTTGGCAACCAAATCTTGATAATATATTATTTTCTAAGAAAGAAATAATCACTGAATCATTTGCTTGCCTTGTGGGTATTGCTTCTATCCATTTTGTAAAGTAATCGGTGGCTGTGAGAATCCAGTGATGCTGTCCCGATGAAGGAGGATGGATTTCCCCTATAAAGTCTAATCCCCACTGCTGGAAAGGTGCTTCAACATAAATGGGAACCAAGGGCAGTGGCATAAGCTTTCTCTTTCCTTCAAACACTTGACATTCATGACATGTGGCTATCTTTTTATAGATATCTCTAAACATAGTTGGCCAAAAATAGCCAGCTCTCAAGACCTTGTTTGCAGTGGCTTTCCAATAGTGATGTCCTCCACAATCCCCCTTATGAAACTCATCAATTACTTTATCAACTTCTTCTTCAATGAGGCAATTTAATAATATTCCTCCTGCATCTTTCCAAAACAAATTTTGGTCATACACAAAATATCTAAGATAATTCAATTTGTTAAACCGAGCTTTGGATTTTGAAAGATTACCAGGAGCTCTATTATGCTGCAAAACAAATGCTATATCCTTGTACCATTCTGAGATCAAGAATTTTTCATTTATTTGGACCAATTCCTCTTCATTTTCAGAAATTTCTGAGATCTTGGTGCTTAAATTAATATCAATAGAGTCCAAGTTTGACTGTGTCAACAATTTAGCTAGGCCTTGACCTTTTACCAACTTTGTGGGTTTGATCTCAATGTCATACTCTAACAATTTTGCTATCCACTTTCCCCTTTTTCCATCTGGATCATCTTGTGTAAGAATATCTTTTATAACAGAATTTGGAACATAGGAAACAATGTTAGAGTGCAAAACATAGATTCTGAAATCCTTTACTGCTTTCACTAATGCATAGGCTTGCTTCTCTAAGATGTTATATTTCAATTCAGCATTTGCTAATGTCTTGCTAAAGAAGGAAATGGGTTGTTCAGTACCTTGACATCCTTTTTGCAGTAGAAATCCAGCAATTGTGTCTTCAAAAGCGAATGTGAAGAGAAGGAACTCCTTGGTAAAATCTGGGCTGATAAGTACTGGTGCTTGAGTAAGTTCCTTCTTGATCTCTTCAAATGATTTCTTTGCTTCAACGGTCCACTTAAAATCTGCTCCTTTCTTTAACATCTTTGTTATGTTCTTGACAACTTAAGCAAAGTTAGGAATGAACCCTCTAACAAAGTTAACCTTCCCAAGAAAAGATTGAATCTCCTTTTTACTCCTTGGTAGTTCTAATTTTTGAATTGCACTAACTCTATTAGGATCAATCCTAATTCCTTCTTCAAAAATAATATGACCAAGAAGTTTGCCAGAAGTTAAAGCGAAAATACTTTTGGTTGGGTTTAGAGAAATACCAAACCTCCTACACTTCAGTAGGACCCTTTCAAGGTGCTTTAAGTGATCTTCTTCCATTTTTGAAAAAACTGTGATGTCATCAAGATAAACCACCACTGATTTGTCCTTTTCTTCAGCAAAAGAAATATCCATTGCTCTCTGGAAAGTGGCTCCCGCGTTCATGAGACCAAATGGAATCTTTGCATACATGAATGTTCCCCATGGTGTGGTGAAGGCCGTTTTTTCCTAATCATCAGGGTGAAAAAGAATCTGATTGTACCCTCAGAAACCATCAAGCATAGACATCCTTTGTGAACCAACAATATTTTGCAGAATCAAATCCATTTTGGGAAGGGGGTAATTATCTTTCAATGAAGCTTTGTCTAAGTTTCTGAAGTCTATACAAATTCTGATCTCTCCATTCTTTTTTCTGACTAGTACCAAATTAGCAAGCCAATTTGAGAATCTGATTGGAACAATAATTTTAGCATCAAAGAGCTTTTTCACTTATTTTTCAATCAGTGGCATTAGAAGAGGATTAATTCTTCTTAACTTCTGCTTAAAAGGATTTTTCATTCTGCTTAATAGGAATGGTATGCTGTATAATTGAAGAGTCATATTGTTTCAAGTCAGCATAACTCCATGCAAAAACATCAATGAATCTTTCCATCATCTCGACATATTTAGTCTTCATATCAGCTGAAAGGAATTTTGAAATCTTGACTATCTTAGGCACAACTGAGTCTCCTAAATTGCAGCTTTCCACTTCTTCTTCATTAGCTTGTAGTCTTGGTGCTTTGAACACATCATTTTGATCAAATAATTTATCAAGGGGAATGATGACCTTAGGAATTAAGTTGTTTTGTAATTGTAAGACTTCAAAACTTTCCTTTGACTCTATTAACATATTGTGCTGATCTATCTAATTGTGTTCAAATTCTTCTTTTAATTCAATGAAGTTCCTTACATGCTGATCATCCGCAAAAACTTGCCGATTTCTGATATTATCTGGTATGACTGGTCTATGGCGAACATCCACTTCATAATTTTCAGAAGAGTGTTCAGGAATGATAAAAAGACTGGCAGAAACAACAAGAGAATCTGCAATAGAGTTTTGATCTCTAGTTTTGATGCTAAAAGAATAGGATTGAAATTTTTCCAACATCTCCAACACTAAGTTTCTGTATTCTCTCATCCTTATATCCTTAGTTTGATATGCACCTTCTACTTGTTTAATTACCAATTCAGAATCTCCACAAACAACAATGTTTTTAGCTTTCAATTTTATCAAGGCTTCTAAACCTAAAATCAAAGATTCGTACTCAGTCATATTGTTGGTACAATCAAAGTTTAATTTATAAGAGAGAAACTTACTTTCTTCAGTTGGACTAGTGATCCAAATCCCAGCTCCTACCCCTTCTTTTCCTTCTGATCCATCAAAGTATAACGACCAGCAGCCCATGATGTCCCCTTCATCTCCTTGCTGCCCTTCTTGACACTGATTTTCCACAGGTTCATCTTGTAATTCTCTTCCAACTGATTCATTGAAAAGGATAGCTGATCCAAGACCAATATCAAATGAATAAATAGGGAAATTTTGAGGCTTGTCTTTGCTGCTTAACATGTAGGCCATCCTTGTCTCCCGATACAACCTCCTTTGTTCACCAAACACTAGGATGGTAGCATATGTAAGATCCATATGCATTGTGCCCTTGATTTTTGTTGCCCATGACCTTGAAAGAAACATTCCAAACTTTGGTGGAATGTCTGCAACAACAATGTCCATAACAATTTTTTTTGCTGGAATTTTTGTGAGCCCCACAACAACATCTTTTATTAAACCAATGCATTGGACTCTTTTTGAATCAAAATAAAATAAATCCTTATATGGCCTAGTCTTTCCATGATTACCTTAGGCATGAGATTATGTGATGCCCCCGAGTCTAACATAGCATTATGTAGAGTCATATCATGAATGCTAATGCTCATGTAGAAAGGGGGAAACTCTTCATTCTGTTCATCTTCAAGTCTTGGACCCAAACAGATAACATGATTATCTTCTTGTACATTTAGGATGTCAACCACTCTTGGTTGTGAATTAAGCATTTCAACAATTTTGCTTCTGTATTTCTCTACCTTGAGAATTTCATTAAAAGGGATTGATATCTTAATTTTTGCAATCTCATTCTCAAGATTAAAAACAGAAGCAGTCTTGTCAATTTCTTTAGGAGGAGAAAAAATTTCAATATCTTTTTTGACAAGAGGAGAATCATCCTTACCTTGAACCACCTTTGAGTTTTCATTTTTATCTTCAACTTCCCTTGAGGTATGCTTCTTGTGTTGTGCTTTGTTTGCTGTAATAGGAACATTTCTATTCCTAAGATTGTACTGCTTTTGCATCTCAAAAATAGCATGTTGATAACCCTTTAAAAAGTCTGAAGGCTCTTCTCCTAATTTTATCATACTGGACTCATCATGTTCCTCCTTAGTCAAGAAAATCCCTGACACTTATTCATCAAAACAATGGATTGATTCCTCAGGGACTTCAGGCTCATCTTCTTCATCTACCAAATTTTGTTGGAAAGGAGGTCTCACTGGAGGATCTGACTGCTGATTTCTGTTCTCTCATGGCCTTTACTGATTCTGATATCTTCTGAACTGAGGGTTCCCGAATTGAGGTTCCTACTGTGCTAGAGGAGTAGAAGCATTCCCAAGAGCTAGTCGGTCCATCAATTTTTCCATGGTTTTCATCATTGTTTCAAACTTGTCTTCTGGAGCAGAGGTAGAAGGTTTCTCCTCTTCCTTCAGCTTAGCCTTTGCCATCTTTGATTTCTTAGAAGCAATCATATTCAACTCCACCTTAATAGCATCATTTTGCATGTTAGCAAGAGAGGCAGAATCCCTTTCTCTGAGTAAGAGAGAGAAGTCTGAATCAAATGATTCAGCATATCTCAACTGTGCCAAAGCTCCAAGAGGTTTCAAATGAGCTGGAATAGAATTGTATATTTTATTAAACCTCTTAGAGAAGTTTTGGACAGTTTCCTCTGGAGCTCTTCTAAGATTGTTGTATTCAGTAAGGGCTTGGACAGGGTTGGTTCTGTTTCCCCATTTCCTTAGAAAGCTATCTTCAAATTCTACCCAACTATGAATACTTTTGGTTCTAAGGGCTTTGAACCATTTTTTGACTTCCCCAATGAAAGTTTAAGAAAACAATCTTAGTTTTACATATTCATCATCAACTTCTTCTCTGTCAACAAAATCATTGAACCTATCTACATGTTCTTCTGCTGTAATGTTTTCATCTCCTCCCCATGTTGGAATTCTGGCAGCATATTTGCTAGGAAGGTCATGTAAAACAGCAGGGAGAGCTAATGGAGCATACCTAGCAGGTATAGCCATGATGAATGGAGGAGCAGTAATAACAAGTATTGTATGACCGGTGGGACCAGAACAAGTGTGAGATAGTGTCTGAGGACTATTGGGACTAGCAGAGGAAGAGGATAAAGTATTAGTACGAAAAGGACTATTTGGACTTTGCAAACCACTGACAAAGGAACTCCAATTTGGGAGGGGTAAACCAGTTTTGGATTTGAGCAAAACTTCAAAAGGATCAAGCTCTTTGAGTTGGTTTAAATCTTCTTCCTCTAACAGTAATTCTGAAGTAACAACCTCCCAAAACTCCTCCTTATCTTTTTGTGACACTAAGGATGAAGTATCAATGCCTCTTTTTTGTAAATCTAAAATAATTCCAATAAGTTCTTCTTCATTCTCAGACCTCAAAAATACCTCATGAATTTTATCATCTATAATTTTATCTTCAGGACTTCTAGAAAATTCAAGGAACAAAGATTTCGAAAAAGATGAAGTACCTAGTATATTAGGAAATCTTTGCCTGCTCCTTGAGATGGTGTTTGGATTATCCACAAGAGTAGGTGGATCTGGGTCAGCATTAATCCTTGTATATCTTCCTCTCAAAGCCACCTTTTTAACTTTAAAATTGTATGGAGTCACCAAGGTGGAATGCAGCCTCGAAAACTTTCTGAGCTCCTGCTACCTTCAGAAGTTCAGCTTCTTGATTTTGGGAATGAATAATCTTCAGGTTCCCGGCAGACGCACCAAAATGTTATCTCAAAATCAGATCCTGATAGGTTGCTGGTCAGGTTGACCTTAAGTAACTATTTCAAACCTACTTTAGGCTGAGGCTTAGCCTCCTCAACCTGAGAGGGCTCTCTCAAAAGGGGTTAATGATCTTGATTATAGATAAGATGGCTAAATCTTGTAAAACAACTGTGAGAATATGAATGGTGGAAACACATTTAACAACTATCCATTGGGTTTATGGAGTCAACAACATCTCAATATAACAATAAATTCAACCTTACATAGAAGTCAGGGCATTCAACATTTAAACATTTAGAACATAAACTCATATAGGACCACACAGTTTATAAATGTATACAGGAAGTCAGAGAACATTCAGTGAATTCTGAGTGATTATACATCCATACCACTGCAAGAATTAGGAAAAGGACAACATCGCATATTCTGAACATAAAAATCCCTCATGAATCCTGAGAAGTAAAGCCAAACTTGTATTACTGAAACAGAGTTTTACATAAGCCAAATACCAGCCTTTTCATAAAAATTTCCAACCCTAATTACATTGTTGTTTCAGCTATATATAGAGCTCTTATTCTAACTGATCGAGATTCCTCCTCAAGCATGAGGGGAATTTGAAAAATACTTCTATTACTGACAACTCTTAAACTCTAACTACTTAATAAATACAATAAAGTGTTGACTGGAGTTTTTTTTAGAGATCTAAATCAAATATGACTCTAACTCCATATTACATGCATAATGGCTTTGATTAAGATAATCCCTTTCTTTGACATCTGGTTCTCTTTCAGTTTAGCTGAGATGGGTATTCAATGCTCCACCCTGCTCTTGAATGCTGTATCTTCTTCATTGTTCAGAAAAATTAGGAGACTATCCTTGCTTCTCGGTTTTGTGGTCTTTAATTCCACATCAGTCAGTCTTTGATCTTTGTTCCCCAAAACATGATGGTGGCCACGTCTATTGATGTGTTGTCCACTATTATGAAACATGATTTGATGATGTGTCATCCACTGTCTTGAAAACAAAAAAGGAAAACGCATTCAAGCTGTCTGATCTGTGCTTTAATTTTCTTATGATATGACAAAATGCAACTTTTTGATCCAAACCATTTATTTCCACTTGTGCTAGTCTGATTGGCTGCTGTAACTTTAGATGTCTCATTGTATACATCTGCCCTTCGAAATTTTCCCGCTTCTGCTTCAAAACTGGTTGATTTATGTTGAAATCATCACCTTCAGCAGTTTCGTAGCACGCTATGAAACTGCTGAGTTGTTTAAAAAACCTTGTTTTTAACCCGAGACTTTTATTAATCAAGTACTTAGTTGCCAAACTTCTTTTATACTTTCCCAAAGCTCAATAGGGATTTAGGTTTCTTCAGAAAGGTGAGATCAAGCAAACTTATCAAAATTTCGAAACACAATCTTTCTTGAAATGTAATTTCATCTAGCAGGTCCTTTAAGCTGGCTTAGCTGTGCCTTCAGATCTTCTATTTGTTTCTTCATAACCTTATTCCCAGCTCTCAGTTGCATATTAATCATATTGATGTACTTGGCTTCTTTGATTGCTGGCACTGTCCAGGTGTGAAATTGTGTATTGCAATCAACCACTTCTACAGCTGCATTCTCCTCCCATAGGGTTTTAATTCTGTAATAGTTTGCTTTTATGACTGCATGTCTTCTAGCAGCGTTTTTCAATTTGGCAATCTCATGCTTAGCTGATTCCAATTTGCTCTTGAGGTCTGCTATATTGTATTCTTTGGATGTAATAATTGTTTTACCTGTGTTCATCCTTTGCTGGCATTGTGTCCCTTCCCCTGTTTCCTCTGTTCTTGGCAGTGCTTCCTGTACTTGCTTGAATCTCCTTGTCATAGGCCTTCTAGTTTTAAAAACAAATTGTTCAGCTGGCTCATCAAATTTAAGCCTTTTTGAGGCTTTGGCTTTCTTGGTACTCTCTTGTTCTGACTGTATCAATTCAATTTGAACTGGTAGAGACTGCTCAAAGTCAACAGCCTGTAATAAATCATTTAGACTTCCCTTGGAAACTGGACTTTCTTCAACTGCTACAGCTTTACCTTTTTCCTTAGTCATCTGACTTCTTGTTCTTCTCCTTGAGACTACTTCAGATGTGCTTGTTTCAAGTACAGTCTTTTTACCATGATCTTTTTCCTTAGTTGATTGCTGAGGTGGATCTTGAATGATGAGTGGCTTCACTTTTTTTCTTGCTTGTGAATTTGGAACTCTCTTAGCTCTTGCTTCTGTTTGGAGCTCTGCTATTGTAAAATCTCTTGCAGGTAGATGACTGAGGCCAGTCTGGCTTTTGAA
This sequence comes from Pinus taeda, assembly GCA_000404065.3. Lineage (NCBI taxonomy): Eukaryota > Viridiplantae > Streptophyta > Pinopsida > Pinales > Pinaceae > Pinus > Pinus taeda. The sequence continues at coordinate 76,789 of APFE030948482.1, read as the reverse complement.
GCCAGCCATAAAAATGAATGAATTCCAATCTCTGTCTACCTTTTGGAGCTCACCTAAAACCAGTAGTTTAATCAAACCATGATGAAACAAAGAGGTTTCACAATCCTCTTTCCTCAGCTGTACCTTATCACACATCTTACTCAAACTACGGAAAAGATAAAAAGGTAAGTCTATGGAGATCTTCCCTATGAAATGAAAAAGGAGCTTAAAATGGTATGAGTAAACCTTGTTATACCTTCCTTCGCAAGTCAGATATTTTTGTATGCAGGTGAGTAAATGAGCATAATATTCTTTGACATAACTCTTGGGCACTACCTTGCTTAAATCTGCATTTACAAACTCATTCTTTAAGAACTCCTTGCAAGGATTCATGTCAAATTTGAAATTTTTAAACCATTTCTCTTGTCCTCGTGGGATCTCTGTCATAGTAGATATCACCTCTGGCGAGACCTGCAATTCTATCATAGCTACCTTTGAATTCAAGCCTGTGAAGTTAAGTGCAAATTCTTTGGTTATTTGTGTGTGTCCTCCTTGTAGCTTTTTGCAAAAAATCCAGCACCCAGCCTTTCTGAATGGTTTCTCCACCTCTTTATTTCTTAGTGTTATATCTAGGCCTTCAGGCTCGGTCCTTAGACATTTGCTAGATCTTTGCTCCTTTTTCTCCATTGATTTTTCCAAATATTCGCAAACAATGACTACCAACTCTGGTTTGAATTTTGATTCAGCTTCTATTTGAATTCAACCTCGCTTGATTATCTTTGTATTTGAACTTGAAATCTTGCCATTTAAAATCTCTCAAATTGTAATCTTACAAATTTGTCATTCATGCAAGATTTACAACCATCATTAAGATTTATGCACGGTGGTCTTTCTTGGAAATGATGATTCGTGCGTATCAACAGATCTAGTGGTGGTGATAATGGCAATGAGTGGTGAAATGTGATAAGAGGGGTACATGAGTAGACATGGCCTGTGACTCACCTAACGGAATTGACATTTCGGGAAAGATTCACTGCGAAATGTACGAATCCATGATTTCGCAGCGCTGCCAGTCTTAAATTTGAATGATGCGCTGCAAAACTGCTAAACTATAAAAGCGTTGCGAAAACACTTTAATAGTATATATGCGCTGCGAAAATACTAAAAGAATCGGTGACTGACATAAGATGACACGTGGCTATGAAACATTGGTGGATGAGGAGAACCAATGGGGACTGAGAATAAACTTGACTCATGACCTCTTTAAAACTTCAGACTCTAACGGAAGAAAAATTAAAACAAGAATAGACTAGCACTGACCTTTGTCATCGGGCTAGGATGAAAAGTTACATATATCAGTTCTTTTTAGTTCTAAGTGATAACAGTGGCTCCACTTTGGATAGTGTGCTCCTGTAGTACACTAAGAACTCATATGTCCAGTGCTTTGTCCAATTTATGAAAACATAGATGGAATTGACAAGCATCCTTTTCTAGCTTTATGAGCCTTCACCTCGGGCTTGAGCTTCCTGTTCAGCTTGTCATTTATTTTCAACAAAGAAAGACTAATAAAACGGTTATATACAATGTTGTGAGAAACTTGGCAAAAATTTAATCAATTGTAATGCTTTAGGAACCTGCCATTAACAGGTCCTCCAGCATATGGTGTTCCATCAATCTCCTATAGAATATAAGTGTTATTTCCATGGAAAGAGGAAATTTGATATGGCCCTTTCCACAGATTTTGAAATTTACCATGTTTACCTTTCTCTTCAATTCTAGCTTCCCATTTCAAAACTTTATCATGGATCTGGAATGTAACTTCTTTGATCTTTTTTTCAAATGCTCTCTTGATCCTGTTCTGGTTTTGTTGATGATTGTCAAACACCTCATTTCTTTTCTCTTGCAAAGCTATTAGCTGATTGATCCTTCGTTGTATAGCATTTGGTTCCTCTTCTAGTCCTTGAATCAACTTCATTACTGGTACTCCAAGGGATGTTGGAAATATGGCCTCAGCCCCATATACTAGCTCATATGGTGATGTTCCAATGGACCTCTTTGTGCAAATCCGGTCAGCCCAAAAAGCATATTTCAGTTTCAAATGCCAAGATTTTTTATTTTCTTGCAGCAGCTTCTTAATGATTCTCACAAGGCTTTTGTTTGATGATTCGGCCAAACCATTTCCCTATGGATAATAAGCAGTGGAATGTCCAAGGGAGATGTGATACTGATGACAAAAATTAATCATTTTTTTGGACTTGAAAGCTTGAGCATTGTCAGTAATGATCTTAATTGGGAAACCAAATCTTGATAATATATTATTTTCGAAAAAATAAATAATCACTGAATCATTTCCTTGCCTTGTGGGTATTGCTTCTATCCATTTTTTAAAGTAATCGGTGGCTCTGAGAATCCAGTGATGCTGTCCCAATGAAGGAGGATGGATTTCCCCTATAAAGTCTAATCCCCACTGCTGGAGAGGTGCTTCAACATAAATAGGAACCAAGGGAAGTGGCATAAGCTTTCTCTTTCCTTCAAACACTTGACATTCATGACATGTGGCTATCTTTTTATAGATATCTCTGAACATAGTTGGCCAAAAATAGCCAGCTCTCAAGACCTTGTTTGCAGTGGCTTTCCAATAGTGATGTCCTCCACAATCCCCTTTATGAAACTCATCAATTACTTTATCAGCTTCTTCTTCAATGAGGCAATTTAATAATATTCCTCCTGCATCTTTCCAAAACAAATTTTGGTCATAGAAAAAATATCTAAGAGATTTCAATTTGGTAAACCGAGCTTTGGATATTGAAAGATTATTAGGAGCTCTATTATGCTGCAAAACAATGTCATATACTTGTACCATTCTGAGATCAAGAATTTTTCATTTATTTGGACCAATTCCTCTTCATTTTCAGAAATTTCTGAGATCTCTGTGCTTAAATTAATATCAATACAGTCCAAGTTTGACTGTGTCAACAATTTAGCTAGGCCTTGACCTTTTACCAACTTTGTGGGTTTGATCTCAATTTCATACTCTAACAATTTTTCTATCCACTTTCCCCTTTTTCCATCTGGATCAGCTTGTGTAAGAATATCTTTTATAACAGCATTTGGAACACAGGCAACGATGTGAGAGTGCAAAACATAGATTCTGAAATCCTTTACTGCTTTCACCAATGCATAGGCTTGCTTCTCTAAGATGTTATATTTCAATTTGGCATTTGCTAATGTCTTGCTAAAGAAGGAAATGGGTTGTTCAGTACCTTGACATTCTTTTTGCAGTAGAACTCCAACAATTGTGTCTTAAGAAGCGAATGTGAAGATAAGGAACTCCTTGGTAAAATCTGGGCTGATAAGTATTAGTGCTTGAGTAAGTTCCTTCTTGATCTCTTCAAATGATTTCTTTGCTTCAACTATCCACTTAAAATCTGCTCCTTTCTTTAACATCTTTTTTATGTTCTTGACAACTTCAGCAAAGTTAGGAATGAACCTTCTAACAAAGCTAACCTTCCGAAGAAAAGATTGAATCTCCTTTTTACTCCTTGGTAGATCTAATTTTTGAATTGCACTAACTCTATTAGGATCAATCCTAATTCCTTCTTCAGAAATAATATGACCAAGAAGTTTGCTAGAAGTTAAAGCGAAAATAATTTTGGTTGGGTTTAGAGAAATACCAAACCTCCTACACTTTAGTAGGACCCTTTCAAGGTGCTTTAAGTGATCTTCTTCCCTTTTTGAAAAAATTGTGATGTCATCAAGATAAACTACCACTGATTTGTCCTTTTCTTCAGCAAAAGCAATATCCAATGCTATCTGGAAAGTGGCTCCCGCGTTCATGAGACCAAATGGCATCTTTGAATACATGAATGTTCCCCATGGTGTGGTGAAGGCCGTTTTTTCCTGATCATCTGGGTGAACAAGAATTTGATTGTACCCTGAGAAACCATCAAGCATAGACATCCTTTTTGAACCAACAATATTTTGCAGAATCAAATCCATTTTGGGAAGGGGGTAATTATCTTTCAATGAAGCTTTGTTTAAGTTTCTGAAGTCTATAAAAATTCTGATCTCTCCATTCTTTTTTCTAACTGGTACCAAATTAGCAAGCCAATTTGAGAATCTGATTGGAACAATAATTTTAGCATCAAAGAGCCTTTTCACTTCTTTTTCAATCAGTGGCATTAGAAGAGGATTAATTCTTCTTAACTTCTGCTTAATAGGAATGGTATGTTGTATAATTGAAGAGTCATATTGTTTCAAGTCAACATAACTCCATGCAAAAACATCAATGAATCTTTTCATCATCTCAACATATTTAGTCTTCATATCAGCTGAAAGGAATTTTGAAATCTTGATTATCTTAGGCACAACTGAGTCTCCTAAATTGCATCTTTCCACTTCTTCTTCATTAGCTTGCAGTCTTGGTGCTTTGAACACATCATTTTGATCAAATAATTTCTCAAGGGGAATGAGGCCCTTAGGAATTAAGTTGTTTTGTAATTGTAAGACTTCAGAGCTTTCCTTTGACTCTATTAACATATTCTGCTGATCTATTTGATTGTGTTCAAATTCTTCTTTTAATTCAATGAAGTTCCTTACATGCTGATCATCCTTAAAAACTTGCCAATTTGTGATATTATCTGGTATGACTGGTCTATGGCGAACCTCCACTTCATAATTTTCAGAAGAGTGTTCAGGAATGATAAAAAGACTGGCAGAAACAGCAAGAGAATCTGCAATAGAGTTTTGATCTCTAGTTTTGATGCTAAAAGAATAGGATTGAAAATTTTCCAACATCTCCAACACTAAGTTTATGTATTCTCTCATCCTTATATCCTTAGTTTGATATGCACCTTCTACTTGTTTAATTACCAATTCAGAATCTCCACTAACAACAATGTTTTTAGCTTTCAATTTTATCAAGGCTTCTAAACCTAAGATTAGAGATTCGTACTCGGCCATATTGTTGGTACAATCAAAGTTTAATTTGTAAGAGAGAAAATTACTTTCTTCAGTTGGACTAGTGATCCAAATCCCAGCTCCTGCCCCTTCTTTTCCTGTTGATCCATCAAAGTACAATGACCAGCAGCCCATGATGTCCCCTTCATCTCCTTGCTGCCCTTCTTGACACTGATTTTCCGCAGGTTCATCTCGTAATTCTCTTCCAACTGATTCATTGAAAAGGATAGCTGATCCAAGACCAGTATCAAATGAATAAATAGGGAAATTCTGAGGCTTGTCTTTGCTTCTTACCATGTAGGCCATCCTTGTCTCTAGATACAACCTCCTTTGTTCACCAAACACTAGGATGGTAGCATATGTAAGATCCATCTGCATTGTGCCCTTGATTTTTGCTGCCCATGACCTCGAAAGAAGCATTCCAAACTTTGGTGGAATGTCTGCAACAACAATGTCCATAACAATTGTTTTTGCTGGAATTTGTGTGAGCCCCACAACAACATCTTTTATCAAACCAATGCATTGGACTCTTTTTGAATCAAAGGAAAATAAATCCTTATATGGCCAAGTTACTTCTAACCCCAGTCTTTCCATGATTACCTTAGGCATGAGATTATGTGATGCCACTGAGTCTAACATAGCATTATGTAGAGTCATATCATGAATGCTAATGCTTCTGTAGAAAGGGGGAAACTCTTCATTCTGTTCATATTCAAGTCTTGGACCCAAACAGATAACAGGATTATCTTCTTGTACATTTAGGATGTCAGCCACTCCTGGTTGTGAATTAAGCATTTCAACAAATTTTCTTCTGTATTTGTCTACCTTGAGAATTTCATTAAAAGGGACTGATATCTTAATTTTTGCAATCTCATTCTCAAGATTAAAAATAGAAGCAGTCTTGTCAATTTTTTTAGGAGGAGAAAGAATTTGAATATCCTTTTTGAAAAGAGGAGAATCATCCTTACCTTCAACCACCTTTGAGTTTTCCTTTTTATCTTCAACTACCCTTGAGGTATCCTTCTTGGGTTGTGCTTTTTTTGCTGTAATAGGAACATTTCTATTCCTAAGATTGTACTGCTTTTGCATCTCAAAAATAGCGTGTTAATAACCCTTTAAAAAGTCTGAAGGCTCTTCTCCTAATTTTATCATACTGGACTCATCATGTTCCTCCTTAGTCAAGAAAATCCCTGGCACTTATTCATCAAAACAATGGATTGATTCCTCAGGGACTTCAGGCTCATCTTCTTCATCTACCAAATTTTTTTGGAAAGGAGGTCTCACTGGAGGATCTGACTGCTGATTTATGTTCTCTCTTAGCCTTTGCTGATTCTGAGATCTTTTGAACTGAGGGTTCCTGAATTGAGGTTCCTGCTGTGCTGGAGGAGCAGAAGCATTCCCAAGAGCTAGTCGGTCCATCAATTTTTCCATGGTTTTCATCATTGTTTCAAACTTGTCTTCTGGAGCAGAGGTAGAAGGTTTCCCCTCTTCCTTCAGCTTAGCCTTTGCCATCTTTGATTTCTTAGCAGCGATCATATTCACCTCCACCTTAATAGCATCATTTTGCATGTCAGCAAGAGAGGCAGAATCCCTTTCTCTGAGTAAGAGAGAGAAGTCTGAATCAAATGATTCAGAATATCTCAACTGTGCCAAAGCTCCAGGAGGTTTCAAATGAGCAGGAATAGAATTGTATATTTTATTAAACCTCTTAGAGAAGTTTTGGATAGTTTCCTCCAGAGCTCTTCTAAGATTGTTGTATTCAGTAAGGGCTTGGACAGGGTTGGTTCTGTTTCCCCATTTCCTTAGAAAGCTATCTTCAAATTCTACCCAACTATGAATACTTCCGGCTCTAAGGGCTTTGAACCATTTTCTGACTTCCCTAATGAAAGTTTGAGCAAACAATCTTAGTTTTACATCTTCATCATCAACTTCTTCTCTGTCGACAAAATCATTGAACCTATCTACATGTTCTTCTACTGTAATGTTTTCATCTCCTCCCCATGTTGGAATTCTGGTAGCATATTTGCTAGGAAGGTCATGTAAAACAGCAGGGAGAGCTAATGGAGCATACCTAGCAGGTATAGCCATGATTAATGGAGGGGCAATAATAATAGGCATTGTATGACCGGTGGGACCAGAACTAGTGTGAGATAGTGTCTGAGGACTATTGGGACTAGCAGAGGCAAAGGATAAAGTATTAGTACGAAAAGGACTATTTGGACTTTGCAAACCACTGACAAAGGAACTCCAATTTGGGAGGGGTAAACCAGTTTTAGATTTGAGCAAAACTTCAAAAGGATCAAGCTCTTTGAGTTGGTTTAAATCTTCTTCCTCTAACAGTAATTCTGAAGTAACAACCTCCCAAAACTCCTCCTTATCTTTTTGTGACACTAAGGATGAAGTATCAATGCCTTTTTTTTGTAAATCTAAAATAATTCCAATAAGGTCTTCTTCATTCTTAGACCTCAACAATACCTCATGAATTTTATCATCTACAATTTTATCTTCAGGACTTCTAGAAAATTCAGGGAACAAAGATTTCGAAAAAGATGAAGTACTTGTTATATCAGGAAATCTTTGCCTGCTCCTTGAGATGGTGTTTGGATTATCCACAGGCGTAGGTGGATCCGGGTCAGGATTACTCCTTGTATATCTTCCTCTCAAATCCACCTTTTTAACTTTAAAATTGTATGGAGTCACCAAGGTAGAATGCAGCCTCGAAAACTTTCTGAGCTCCTGCTTCCTTCAGAAGTTCAACTTCTTGATTTCGGGAATGAATAATCTTCAGGCTCCCGGCAGACGCACCAAAATGTTACCTCAAAATCAGATCCTGATAGGCTGCTGGTCAAGTTGACCTTAAGTAACTATTTCAAACCTACTTTAGGCTGAGGCTTAGCCTCCTCAACCTGAGAGGGCTCTCTCAAAAGGGGTTAATGATCTTGATTATAGATAAGATGGCTAACTCTTGTAAAAAAACTGTGAGAATATGAATGGTGGAAACACATTTAACAACTATCCATTGGGCTTATGGAGTCAACAACATCTCAATATAACAATAAATTCAACCTTACATAGAAGTCAGGGCATTCAACATTTAAACATTCAGAACATAAACTCATATAGGACCGCACAATTTATAAATGTATACAGGAAGTCAGAGCACATTCAGTGAATTCCGAGTGATTATACATCCATACCACTGCAAGAATTAGGAAAAGGACAACATCACATATTCTGAACATAAAGATCCCTCATGAATCCTGAGAAGTAAAGCCAAAATTGTATTACTGAAACAGAGTTTTACATAAGCCAAATACCAGCCTTTTCATAAAAATTTCCAACCCTGATTACATTGTTGTTTTAGCTATATATAGAGCTCTTATTCTAACTGATTGAGATTTCTCCTCAAGCATGAGGGGAATTCGAAAACTACTTCTATTACTGACAACTCTTAAACTCTAACTACTTAATAAATACAACAAAGTGTTGACTGGAGTTTTTTTTAGAGATCTGAATCAAATATGACTCTAACTCCATATTACGTGCATAATGGCTTTGATTAAGATAATCCCTTTCTTTGACATCTGGTTCTCTTTCAGTTTGGCTGAGATGGGTATTTAATGCTCCACGCTGCTCTTGAATGCTGTATCTTCTTCGTTGTTCAGAAAAATTAGGAGACTATCCTTGCTTCTCGGTTTTGTGGTCTTTAATTCCACATCAGTCGGTCTTTGATCTTTGTTCCCCAAAACATGATGGTGGCCACATCTATATATGTGCTGTCCACTGTTATGAAACATGATTTGATGATGTGTCATCCATTGTCTTGAAAACAAAAAAGGAAAACGCATTCAAGCTGTCTGATCTGTGCTTTAATTTTCTTATGATATGACAAAATGCAACTTTTTGATCCAAACCATTTATTTCCACTTGTGCTAGTCTGACTGGTTGTTGTAACTTTAGATGTCTCGTTGTATACATCTTCCCTTCAAAATTTTCTCGCTTCTGCTTCAAAACAGGTTGATTTATGTTGAAATCATCACCTTCAGCAGTTTCGTAGCGCGCTACGAAACTGCCGAGTTGTTTAAAAAACCTTGTTTTTAACCCGAGACTTTTATTAATCAAGTACTTAGTTGCCAAACTTCTTTTAGACTTTCCAAAATCTGAATGGGGATTTAGGTTTCTTTAGAACGATGATATCAAGCAAGCTTATCAAAATTTCAAAACATAATCTTACTTGAAATGTAATTTCATTTACCTGGTACTTTAAGCTGGCTTAGTTGTGCCTTCAGATCTTCTATTTGTTTCTTCATAACCTTATTCCTAGCTCTCAGTTGCATATTAATCATCCTGATGTACTTGGCTTCTTTGATTGCTGGCACTGTCCAGGTGTGAAATTGTGTATTGCAATCAACCACTTCTACAGCTGCATTCTCCTCCCATAGGGTTTTAATTCTATAATAGTTTGCTTGTATGACTACATGTCTTCTAGTAGCTTTTTTCAATTTGGCAATCTCATGCTTAGTTGATTCCAATTTTCTCTTCAGGTTTGCTATATTGTCTTCTTTGGATGCAATAACTATTTTTCCTGTGTTCTTCCTTTGCTGGCGTTGTGTCCCTTCGCTTGTTTCCTTTGTTCTTGGCAGTGCTTCCTGTACTTGTTTGAATCTCATTGTCATAGGCCTTCTATGTTTAAAAACAAATTGTTCAGCTGGCTCATAAAATTTAAGCCTTTTTGAGGCTTTGGCTTTCTTGGTACTCTCTTGTTTTGACTGTATCAATTCAATTTGAACTGGTAGAGACTGCTCAAAGTCAATAGCCTGTAATAAATCATTTAGACTTACCTTGGAAACTGGACTTTCTTCAACTGCTACAGCTTTACCTTTTTCCTTAGTCATCTGACTTCTTGTTCTTCTCTGTGAGACTACTTCAGATGTGCTTGTTTCAGGTACAGTCTTTTTACCATGATCTTTTTCCTTAGTTGATTGCGGAGGTGGATCTTGAATGATGAGTGGCTTCACTTGTATTCTTGCTTGTGAATTTGGAACTCTCTTAGCTCTTGCTTCTCTTTGGAGCTCTGCTATTGTAAAATCTCTTGCAGGTAGAGGACTGAGGCCAGTCTGGCTTTTGAAGCCAGCCATAAAAATGAATGAATTCCAATCTCTGTCTACCTTTTGGAGCTCATCTAAAACCAGTAGTTTAATCAAACCATGATGAAGCAAAGAGGTTTCACAATCCTCTTTCCTCAACTGTACCTTATCACACATCTTACTCAAACTACGGAAAAGATAAAAAGGTAAGTCTATGGAGACCTTCCCTGTGAAATGCAAAAGGAGCTTAAAATGGTATGAGTAAACCTTGTTATACCTTCCTTTGCAAGTTAGATATTTTTGTATGCAGGTGAGTAAATGAGCATAATATTCTTTGACATAACTCCTGGGCACTGCCTTGCTTAAATCTGCATTTACAAACTCATTCTTTAAGAACTCCTTGCAAGGATTCATGTCAAATTTGAAATTTTTAAACCATTGCTCTTGTCCTCGTGGGATCTCTCTCACAGTAGATATCACCTCTGGTGAGACCTACAATTCTATCATAGCTACCTTTGAATTCAAGCCTGCGAAGTTAAGTGCAAATTTTTTGGTTACCTGTGCGTGTCCTCCTTGTAGCTTTTTGCAAAAATTCCAGCACCTGGCCTTTTTGAGTGCTTTCTCCACCTCTTTATTTCTTAGTGTTATATCTAGGCCTTCAGGCTCGGTCCTTAGACATTTGTCGGATCTGTGCTCCTTTTTCTCCATTGTCTTTTTCAAATATTCTCAAACAATGACTACTAGCTCTGGTTTGAATTGTGATTCAGCTTCTATTTGAATTCAGACTCGCTTGATTATCTTTGTATTTGAACTTGAAATCTTGCCATTTAAAATCTCTCAAATTGTAATCTTGCAGATTTGTCATTCATGCAAGATTTACAACCATCATTAAGATTTATGCACGGTGGTCTTTCTTGGAAATGATGATTCGTGTGTATCAATAGATCTAGTGGTGGTGATAATGGCAATGAGTGGTGAAATGTGATAAGAGGGGTACATGAGCTGACATGAGAAGACATGGCCTGTGACTCACCTAACGGACTTGACATTTCGAGAAAGATTCGTTGCGAAATGTACGAATTGATGATTTCGCAGTGTTGTCAGTTTTAAATTTGAATGATGCGCTGCGAAATTGCCTAATCGGGATTGCGCTACGAAACTGCTAAACTATAAAAGCATTGCGAAAACACTTTAATAGTATATATGTGCTGCGAAATTACTAAAAGACTCGGTGACTGACATAAGATGACACGTGGCTATGGAACAGTGGTGGATGGAGGAGAACCAATGGGGACTGAGAATAAACTTGACTCATGACCTCTTTAAAACTTCAGACTCTAAGGGAAGAAAAATTAAAACAAGAATAGACTAGCACTGACCTTTGTCATCGGGCTAGGATGAAAAGTTACATATATCAGTTCTTTTTAGTTCTAAGTGATAACAGTCTGTCAGGTGGGAGGAAAGCACATGACAGACAACTGCCATTTGTTGCAGAAGTATAGAAAGACTCCTCAGTAGCTGTTTTGCAAATTTTGTAGATCGATGGGCCATGATGACCATACTCGTCGCAGCTATGAGTTAATGATGGAGCAGACCCCAGCATATAGAATGCAGATGGAAATGTGAGGCCTTGACCTAGCAGCGAGGATGGCACGCTGGGGATTTCAAGGGCAAGGGCGACGGTGAGGAGGAATGGGGCCAAGAAGGGGTCACAGACAGTTAATCTGTTACAATTGTGGAGGACCAGGGCACTATGCTCACAATTGTACTAACCCAACAAGGATATCTTGTTCATACTATGAGCAGTTTGATCATGAAATGGTAGATTTTCCTATGCTGATCACACAGATGCACGAGAAAGGGGTGCTACAGCCTACTCTAACCCAGAATATCAAAATGATGAGGTTTGAACCGTGTGAAGAAGACCCCAATGTAAACATGGTTCTCAGAAGTAGCATGACCATAGGGGAGGACAAGGGGAAGTAGACCAAGGAAGTTACAAGGGTTCACAAGGCTCCTACAAGGGAACCTGAGTTTGATTTGGAATGCACCAAGGAGACATTTATGGAAGCTAAGAAGAACTTCGATGAGGCCTCTACTTCAGGTAGTAAGGATCAACCAAAGAAAGGAATGGATCCTTCTATGCTAACTAACTTTTTAGAGACATGCATGAAGCTACTACGTGTAATAAGGTGGTTAAAGGACCACAAGGGTTGATAACTAGGTGCGCAGGGTTAGGGGAACCGCGCGTAGTCCAAAAACTAGGAAAGCATAGATTGCGCACTGGGAGGGAGATGAGATTAACGACATAGATTAGCGAGTATGAAATGGATTAGGTAATCCTAGACTTGGGTTTGGACGTTAATGTGTTACAAAAGGAGACATGGGAATGCATGGGCAGGCCTGCATTACAGTGGTCCCCTATTCAATTACGGATGGTGAACCAACAAAAGGTCTTGCCCATGGGAAGGTTGCAAGGGGTAATAGTGGACATCGAAGGTGCAAGCATGCAGATGGAGTTTGAGGTGATAGAGATTGTTGATGATAACAACCCTTACCCCATGTTGCTAGGAATAGATTGGGCCATGGATATGAATAGAGTCATCAACCTAAAGAAGAAGAAGATTATTTTCAAGAAAATTCCCTATGCATAGTAGTTTCGCTAGATCCAGTCGAAGGAGCATGCTATATTGAACCTATGCACGATGATGACAATGATGATGAGCTGGATTGCATATACCAAATAATAGTGCAAAACCAGGATCGAGTAAACCCAATTGCAGATGGGAGAATCTCATGGGAGCGCGATAGTTCCTATACTTTGGATTCATATGAAGAAATAGAATGCTGGTAGAACAGGTTGCACAAAGTAACAACGCTGAATTGTAATATGAATATTATATCACTTGTGGTACATGACAACCGAAGCAAGGGAACTACCAACCTATGATGGGGTTAGACAGGCGTGGATGAATTCTTAGACAATTTGGAAAGGGCAGTGCCAGAAAAACAATGGTATGGTGCAATGGAATGGGCATTGTACGCGACACGCACATGATGGTCGAATACACACTAGAAGAGTATTGGGAGTTGGCGTGAATGCAGAAGATGGATGCACTTACGGTTTGGAAATCCCCAGCATTGAGCACGAGCCGAGCAGCCAGGGAAAAGTAGTTTGTGTGCCCACCTGTGTTGATGGGTGCAGACATGTGTTGTGCAAGCACATCCCATGCTAAGGATCAAACATCAGAACCTGACGCAGTAGTAGGAAAATTGATGCACACCACAGATACCCCACATAGGAGCATTCACAAAGCTACACAAAATCATGAATAGAGTTTACTAGGCAGGACAAACGGATTGGGACCTGTGCGTACCAGCAGTTTGATGGACCTATAGGACCATAAGCAAAAACCAAGGTGTGGAAATGACCCCAAAAGTGACAAGAAGAGAGGAAACTAGGAGGACAAAGAAGAATCCCTAGACCCCAGCTCCCACAGTTGGGATAGGATGTGAGGACCTGGGTAAAGGAGTTAGGGGGTTGCAAGAAGCCATTCGGCGAGGGAGCATGAAACTTCATGAACTCAATGACAATTGGGCATGGTTGAGGAAGAGAAGTGTGACATTGTATGAAGAAATCAGTGAAATGGAAACCGAAGTCGCACAAGTGTGCTGAGAGAAACTAAGCATGATGGGAACAAGTCTAGCTGGCCCTACTATTGCATTAGAAAGAATTGTAACCTTGCTATCATGGCTATGACTGCACCTTACTAAACAGAGCATACCATAAAAAGAAGAACGCGGCACACTACCAGATGCAAGGGTATTTGCAGGGTGCCTGTAGCCCGGGCTAGCAAGAAAATGGAAGCCTCACACCAGGGGTGCGACCACCTGATTATCTATAGGAAGCATAGTCTCAGCGCTCCAAGCAGTTGAAGGAAGGCGTGGGACTATAAATGAGTCTGCAGGAGAGCTGCGCAGAAAGAATGTTCTGTATATGGCTACTAGGTCATAGGGATCGAGGTCGCGCATAAGGGGATACACTGCTACGCGAACAAGATAGAAAGTGACCGTTGATGTCACTCTTCATGAAAATATGGTCAATTTAAGACAACAAGGAGTGGACAGCGGGCAATTAAGACACGAAGTCAGAACTGGATTTGAAATGAGCTATCACCAATATAGCATTAATGAGCTAGAAAAGGGGGGAACATTCAAATTTGAATTTCAACAAGCTTATAAATCATAGCTGGTCATCCACCGAACAAACTGCGACATCTTGAGAATTAAGTTATTGCACTATCCAATAGGTATGGACCCGTCGAACTTCGACGCTTCGAGAGTCAGCCCATTGTTTGAAACATTGCCAAAAGAGACATAGGACCTTCGGGATAGCGTAATTTTGACAACCCAAGACACCGCACCGAGCCCAACGCCAATGGTGGGAGATGTACTGAAACTTCCCAGACAAGTAGCAAGACTGGTCTGGATGTCGCCACAAAAACCACGGTCTAGTAAGAGATCTATGAAATAGAAGGGCAACATGGTGAATCTTGAGACAAAAGAAAGAATTCCATTTAAAATTTCATCTCTGGGCCATGTGCCCATGATGAAAATTGAAGATTTGGACCTCAAGAATAGCAACAACTCTCTTGCAAAAATGCAACACAAGCTTCAGCAGACATTGAGTATACTAAACCAGAGATCACAAGCTTGTTGCTCTGACACAAAAATTTCATGCATTTGACATCTCAGCTAGAGCTAAAATCCTATGAGGGGTCTCTTTTTGTTAACTTAGCAGAGTAGAATGAGCATCATTAGTTAAGCGAATTAGTAGGGGAAATGGAGCAGGAGTGTGACGAAGCATTGTAGGAGGCAATGATGGAGAAAAAAATTGTAGTGCGTCACTCACAGGGATGGCGAACCGCGAAGCTTTGGTAACGCGACTCGCCACACCAATGGGGTGACTCGAGGGAAAGTCACGATGTTTTTGTTGGGGGCTTTTTGGGTAGCGGAACCCCCGCGTAATGGTTTTGGGGCTTAAAGCCCACAATTTTAGGTAATGGTATTGTAAAGGCTCCATGAAGTGCGTGGAACGTGAATTGTAATGAGTCAAGTCAAAGGGTTGTCCACCCTAAAAAATTGTAAATTAATATATAATGTGTCAGCCTACCCATGGTCCGCGGCCCACGGGAATGTATAAATAGAGCGAGGCTCTAAGTGTATAAGTCGGTTCCTCATTAGTCTTGATCTTAAGTGTTATGGGTTGTTGAATGCGATATTCGCTTTGAGTCTGTAAGTCTGAGTCATGGGTCGTAGTAGTAGAAGAGGCTATGCAACTATGTGCGCAGAGGCCTGGTAGAGTCTGCAGTTGTGTATGCAGACCACTGCAACTGAGTGCATAGGGCAGAGTTGGAATTGTAAAGGGACAGAAGTTAATAAAAGCTAAGTTGATTTTGAAATATTGTGCATCTATTCGCAGATCTATATGTTTATACTTCTGTTATATGTTTATGCATCTCTTTACGGTTTATGGTTGTGCACACTGGTTATAAATGTTGAATGATTGGTAAAGGTTTCCAAGCCCACAAAATTAGTCAGATCTATAATAATAACACTGTAAGGTTAGAGGATCTAGATAGTGCCCTGCTGTGCTCTGTACTAAGCTACGCGAAGGTCAGACAGCTGCACGGAGCTACACTAGTGCACAGGATTAGTTCACGACCTTTCCAGATCTCATCAAGACATCCCTAGGGTGCAAAAACCTAGTTCTAGCACCCTCCCATACTACCTCGAGTGAGACCTCAGTCCGTGCTCCATGGACTATTACTGAAAGGGTCGGTAGTTCCAGGATTTTTTTGGCTAAAATACTTCTGAACTTGGGTCAGGCCCCAATAAGCCAACACTATCCCCAAACCCCCACTAGGGGGGCTCATAAAGGTCATAATCGCCCCCACCTAGACCGCCTTTGATGGATATTAAATGGGCAATGTTGCTGCCCCGTTAGGAACAAGGATCCAATGCAACTAGAAAAAAAAAACCTCTGAACAATCAAGAACATAATCAGGCTCCACACCCAACAACTATTAACACTAAAACCAATTTGTTTTATTAGTCTAGTACCAACATGATTTAGATAAGAATTCCCTTTACTAAACACCACATCATATCCTCTCTCTTTAAGTACAGTTTCAAAAACTATATTTCTCTTCAATCCAATCACATACATTACATTTTTTAGGTTAATATGGGAGCCTAACTACCTCTTAAAAGTTACATTTCCAATCCCTTTGGTACTATACCTTCCATCATCTCAAAGCTATATGTGTAATTTTGGGTCCTCCTCTAAGTTTCAGAAGAAATCCTTATTTTATATCATATCAAATGAAGCAATAGATTTTAAGTACCAAACATTACCCTGTACAATACTTGCCACACAAGGAATGAGAGTGAAATCCAACTAAAATTTTGATGTGAGGGCATCTCCTCCTACTCATGTTGCGAGCTTCTTACTAGATTTCTTGTGTAGACACTTGGTTTCATGGTGTCCATACTTATGGAAATGAAATCATTTAATTTTATTGACATCTTTCTTCTTGCCATGGTTCTAGATGGATTTTACCTTTCCTTGGGCCTTCTTA
Source organism: Pinus taeda (assembly GCA_000404065.3). NCBI lineage: Eukaryota > Viridiplantae > Streptophyta > Pinopsida > Pinales > Pinaceae > Pinus > Pinus taeda. The sequence continues at coordinate 60,123 of APFE030948482.1, read as the reverse complement.
CCTTTGGCTTTCTTTCCATTGGTTGCTAAAGAAAAGTTTTCTTCCTCATCATTTTTGGATGTGACTCCATCTCTATTATTTCTTTTGATCTCCTCCCACACCAAGTTAGATGTTGGCTTGTATGGGCTTGACCCAGGTTTAGAGGTGATTTAGCCAAGCAAATCCTGGTACTACTGGCCCTTTCGACAATAGTCTGCGGGCTGAGGTCTCACCCAAACTAGTATGGGAGGGTGCTAGAACAAGGTTTATGTACCTTGGGGATGTCTAATGAGCTTTTGGAGGTCCACAATTTGACCCTGCGTGCACATTGCATGTGCACCTACTATTCCTTTGCACCCTGCAATGCTGCTTCCACGCAGCCTTACTCAGGGCACAACCCGTATAATACCCAAGTTCCTTGCTATTTAATTTGTTATTACCCAATTACTTAACTTTTTTTATGTAAGACTAATGATTATTATAGCATATTCATCAATCATATCAGTGCGCGCGATAAATAAAATGGTATAAATGTAAAGAAGGCATTGCACAACAGATACACAGAAATGGGAATCAACTTCTCTTTATTAATCTTCAATCCAGATTACAAACTCAACACCACCTTGTGCACTTAGCTGCAAGGGTTCGTGCACTCAGCTGCGGACTCTATTAGACCTCTACGCATTTATCTACAGAGCCTCTTCCTACTACGACCAAATACACTTAGAATCCTACTCTAATCTTGAACAATTCATACTCTTCTCTCTTATTCCTTAGCTTTTACAACTTAGAGCCTCGCTCTACTTATACAATCCCATGGTCCATGAACCATGGGTAGGCCAACATGACTTTACATTACTTTACAATATTTTAGGGAGGAAAACCCTATGACTTAACTTATACTTCATGCTTCGCACCCACAATTCGCGGAGTCTTACAAAACCTTTGACCAAAACTTGGGCTTTAAGCCCAAAAAGATGTTATGGGGGGATTCCATTCCCAACAGGCCCCTAACACAATCATCGTGACTCATCCCGAGTCAATCTATTGGTGTGAAAACCTTGGCGCGAAGTCCCTCCAACTAGTCTCGTATTGCTCAAAGGTCTGCAATGCACTGTTCTACGGTTTGCTGGACTTGTTGCATTCCTACATCTGAAGAAACCACGTTTGAATCATGTTCTTACCTTGGTACCAACATTTGATGCATGTGTTTACAGTCCCGTACCCTTGTCTGGCTCCTCAGGTCGCGAAGACTATTCTTTGGCTAGTTGGTTAGAGAGCTAGCCCACCCGTGTAGGGTTTCAAGCAACTACCATTTTCCTTTCTTGGGAAAGGTTCTCCATTTAGTTTGACCGGCTAGACCGCACCTCCATCTATGACCTCCTTTACCACATATGGTCCCAATGAGTGTATTCTGAATTTTCCCGGAAATTTTCAAAATTACTATCATACAGTAGTACTAAGTCATTTACCTTGAAGGTGTGTAACTTGATATGGTGGTCGTGACAGGCCTTTTCATGTTGTTTTTGTACTTACTATTGAAATCCAGTCAGAAACCATTCTTCCTCAAGTTCTTGTAATTGTGCGAGCCTATTTTTAGAGCTTCGCAGTCCATCATGCCTAGGAGTGTTGCTATTCACAGACTAAGTACGATGTATTCCATCAGCATGACAGCTTCTGTACCATAGACCAACTGAAAGGGTGTTTTTCCCATTAATTTCTTGCACGTTATCCTGTACGCCCATAACATAGTAGGTACACGCAGGTTGCAGTCATTCCATTATAGGTTACAGACTTTGGCCAGTGCAGTCTCCAGTATTTTGTTGAATGCCTCTACTATTCCATTGGCCTGTGGGTGGTATGGAGTACTTTTCTGATGATACACCTGGAACTCTCCTATGAATGCACTAATGGTTTCACTCAGGAAATGTGTTTTGCAATTGCTCATTAAGATTTTCAGGAAACCAAATCATGTCAACATGTTTTCTAACAAAATCTTTGCAGCTGTAGCGGCTGTGTAGTCCTTAACCAGCTGCGCTTCCGCCCATCGTGTCAGGTACTCTGTCATGGTGATGACGTAGCACACACCCGTCTTTCCCTGAGGTTTGATCTGGACCACAAATTCGATTGCCCATTTCTCAACCAATTGTAGTGTCATTTGGAGATTTAGTGGCATCTCACCCCTTTGTGATGGTTTTCCCGCCCTTTGACATATATCACAAGCCTTACAGTGTGCTTTCGAATCCTGTTGCAAGGTCGGCGACCATAACCCTGCGCGAAGAATCTTCTATGTGGTCACGCGTCTTGCATAGTGTCCTCCTACAGTGTCCCCATGTGCTTTTGCAAGGATCTGACCTCGTTCAAATTCAGGTACATATCATCACAATATCTCATTGTTGCCCAGCTTGTAGAGGTGCCCCATGATGACAGAAAAGTCTGCCACGTGCACTAGTAATTCCTTCTTCTGTTAGATTGAGTACACTTTCGGTGCAATCCCTATTGTTAGAAAATGGATTATATCTTCAAAGTGTCTGTTTGCGATGCACACTACAAAGAGTTGTGCATCAGGTAGTCCCTCCTCCAAATTTGTTAGCTCCTCACCCATTTGAAATTGTGACAAGTGGTCTAGTCTTACATTTAAGTGTCCTGGCTTGACTATGACCTCAAAATAATATTCTTGAAATATTAAAAGCCATCTACATATTAACCCCCTCAACACAGGCTTGTTCACTAGGTATTTCAACATGGAATGATCGGTATACATCTTGAAATGTCCTCCAAGTAAATAGTGTCGATATTTTTGGAGCACGTACACCATTGCTAACCCCTCACGCTCAGTGGTAGAGTAGTTCTTTTCTGCTTTAGACAATCTTCGACTCGCAAATGCGATCGAGTGATCTACACCCTCTATGCCTTCTTGTGTGAGTACAGCTCTCGAGAGAGACACCCCGGGATCTGGACCAAAGGCTGAAGAGTACGATCCACGAAGCCACTATGACGTTAACAGATGCACAAGATCACGCATGGTTTGTGGCCTCACTTATGCCACACTTAAGGATGACGCTATCACAGAAAAAACTTTCCACCCAAGCTGAAGCTTGTAGGAGCCTAACCAAGGTTCAGAGGTGATTTATCCAAGCAAATCCTGGTACCACTAGCCCTTTTGGCAACAGTCTACGGAGCGCAGACTGAGGTCTCACCCGAAGTAGTATGGGAGGGTGCTAGAACTAGGTTTCCGCACCCTGGGGATGTTTGATGGGCTTCTAAAGGTCTACGATTTGACCTTGCGTGCACGTCACTACGTGCACTTACTATTCCTTTACACCTTGTGGTGCTACTTCCGCACAACTCTACTCAGTGTGAAACCCATATAACACCCAAGTTCCTTGTTATTTAATATGTTATTATCTAATTACTTAACTTGTTTATGTAAGACTAATGATTATTATAGCATATTCAACAATCATATTAGTGCGCGCGATAAATTAATCAGAATAAATGTAAAGAATGCAAGGCATAGCAGATACATAGAATACGAATCAAATTCTCTTTATTAATCTTCAATCCAAATTATAGACTCAACACTGCCCTGTGCACTTAGCTGTAGGGGTCTGCGCACTTAGCTGAGGACTCTACTAGGTCTCTACACACTTAGCTACAGAGCCTCTTCTTAATACTACGACCCAATACATTTCGAATCCTACTCTAAGCTCGAACCATTCGTACTCTTCTCCTCTAATTCCTTCCTCTCTTTACAACTTAGAGCCTCTCTCTATTTATACAATCCCATGGTCCACAAACCATGGGTAGGCCAACATGAATTTACATTTCATTACAATATTTTAGGGTGGATAGCAGTATGACTTAACCTATACTTCGCGCTCCACGCCCGCAATTCGTGGAGTCTTACAAAACCTTTAATCAAAACTTGGGCTTTGAGCCCCAAAACATGTTGTGAGGAGATTCCATGCCCAATAGGCCCCCAACACAATCATCATGACTCATCCCGAGTCACTTAGTTGGTGCAGTGATCTTGGCACAGAGCCCCTCCAACTAGTCCCGTACTACTCGGAGGTCTGTGCTGCATTGTCATGCGGTTTGCTAGACCTGCTACATTCATTCCTCCGATGCTTCTCTGTGAGGATCTCCTACCTGCCTTAGCACATATATCTCCTACATTTGTGCAAGCTTGCCCTCAATATTGGCCATAATGGTGAAGGCCTCATCAATCTAAGGCTGGATGCATGCCTTGAGAAGTTCCTATTTCTATCTAGCAGCATCCACCTGCTCTTTTAGCACCCTTTCTTGCTACATCTTTGCCAGTCATTGGGTGAGGACAACTGTCTACGCAGTTCCCCTGATATTATCATACTATTCCTATAGCTCACATCCCTCTGTTTCCAAGAGCTATATGTTGGGGTCCTCCTGCAAGGATGTGAGGACGTTAAAAGCTTGGTCAAACATACCGATACAGTCCTGCACTACCTATCCAATTTCTTCCAGTCCTATTTGAATCGCGCTAATGCATTGCTCTTTAACTTCCAGAGGAGTGGAAGGTTGCATCTTCAGTTGTAGCTCAACAATCTGGAGGTTCAACTCCAGCTGTACTCGCATTGTTTCCTTGTGTGCGCTTCGGACTCCACTTGCCAGATAGTGGATCCACATCTCTGTGGGTAGGTTTGCGGTGATGGACAATTCTGGAATGCACCGACATGCTTCATCAACTGTTTGCATAATATACTGATTCTGTGACACTAGTTCATCACACTACAGGCTGAGATGTTCGATGTTGATCTTCTTCTCACTCAATACCTGGATCGCGTGGCCCTCCCTACCATGGAGTTCTGCTATGATGCCATCCTGTAGTTGATACAATGTGTCTCGTAGAAGGGTAGTCAAATTAAGGCCCATTCCCTTGATCCTGCTTACCATGGCTCTGTCATCCTCAATCTCTGATGTTAGTGCTCCTTCTGGTAACACTATGGTGTTGGCCATCCTTGCGCATACCAGCTACCCTGCTACTGATGTACCTACGACACCGTAGGTGGCTATTGCTCCTTCCTGTGGGGGCCACCCCTAAAGTTCCTACAAATGCACCCTTAGGGCCCCCAACGCAATTTGTTTCTCTGTCATGGCTTCCTAGAGTGCTTCCCTGGTGACCTCGCGAACCATGTCACTGATTTCGTAGAGGTCACTTTCTGTTAGTGTAATCGATTCAATGTCTAGTTTGGATGCCTTAACCATTTTTTGTGGACCCGATTTCTTCATGATGCATAGCCATTTCAGCTGAGTGGAGGTTGTTCTCGGGTAAGCAACTTTTGTTGTGTCTGCTCCCTGTCCCGTAGACAAGTTTTGGCCCCCTTCCTTCTGTGTTGTGGTGGTCCCTGTTGTCTGTGTTATTGCTACTTTTTCAGTGGCCTTTTCCTGCTGTGTGGCTGCCTTCACTACCTTGCAGGTAGCCCTTACCTCCACGGCCGCTTGTTCGTTGTGCTCTTGTTGGGCCAATTGGGTGATACACAACTTGGTTGCATCCTTCTACTTTTGTGCTAATTTTATATCCTTCTCCACCAGATCCTGGGTGCACCACTCGGGAGGCCATGATTCTAGCACTGAGAAGATTGCATCATCAATGGCGATGAAGGAGAGCTTGGTCCATGTCTGCACCGGATCCTTATGCACCTTGATATACACATTATGCATGTCTACCTTGAAGTTTGCAAAGCTCTGCAAATTGTTGTACACTGTGGGGGAAAGGTGCGGCCTCCTGTTGATCCACATCTAGATGCTCGCCTCCATGAGCACCCATAACATCTTTGTTTTGTAGATCCACGTGGCATCCTTAGTAGCCTAGAGCGACACGTACTTTGCGGCCTCGGGTAAGTCCTGTTCAATATTAGGGAACTGCCTATCCTAAGATCTTGCCCTACTCTTAGGCTTCCTTGCATTTAGTTAGGAACTCCTCTCAAAGGAACTTGGCCTAGTTGAATTGGACCCCCTTGGAACATTGTTCTACTAGTGCAAGTACTAGTGTTGATACCTCATCTTTGTGGCATTTTCTCATTACCTTCCTTGCCAGGAGCTGGGTGGCTATGCACACCCCTTTATCTTTAATGCTATTGATTGTGTAACCCCTCTTTTTCTTTTCCAGATTGTATTTCTTCTTCATGGCCTCTGCGAGTTCCAAATATCCACTTTTTCTAGCTATCTTCGTAGTGTCCTTTTTCTTATAGGGTAGCCAAGAAATCTTGTGGATAAGATCCACGATGATGGGAATAGGCTCCTCTAGCCATAAGTACCCATTGTGCACTAGGCAAAGCAGCTGCCTAATGATGAAAATTGTGATAGGTGCATGGTGAAAAGTGTGGAATCCATAGTAGAGGAAGCTGCGTGGCCTTCTCCACACTACGCAGCCATTTCCATGGATCTAGTGTTGTAACTGACCCCTCCTTGCTCTGCTTCATGAGGTTCTCAGTTTCTAAATGTGGGAACTTCTTACTCTTTGTAAGGTCCCAATCTTCAAACTTCATTATGCGCATGCGGCCCAGGGGCAAGCCATCAAACACAATTCCATCGGGGATGAGCGGGGTTTGGAGTGTGCTCTTAGCAACATCCAAATCCTTAGGTATCTTAGCTTTCCCTTTCCATAGAGGGATGTACTTAGGCAATTTCGCTACAGCACGCACTGACTGGATGTCTTCTCCCATGTCTCTATCTCATCGATGAGAGCCTATAAGCCCTCCTCCACATCATCTATCTTAACAGTGACGACCTTGCCCTTGGAGTTTTATAGCATCTATTGAATTTCAATTCGATCATTGCCCCCAATTCTAGGCCATCAATGCTTTCTCGCTATCAAAGAAGGGTAGTCTTTTGCCTCATGATCAAACTGAGCAAATCTTGGTACTACTAGCCCTTTCGGCAACAATACATGGAGCGTGGATTGAGGTCTCACCCGAAGTAGTATGGGAGGGTACTAGAACCAAGTTTCCGCACCATGGGGATGTCTGATGAGATTTTGGAGGTCCACTATTTGATGTTATACACACGTCACTATGCAAACTTACTATTCCTTCACACCTTGCGGTGCTGCTTCCACACAAACTTACTCGGGGCGCAGCCAATATAATACCCAAGTTCCTTGCTATTTAATCTTTTATTACCTGATTACTTAACTTGTTTATGTAAGACTAATGATTATTATAGCATATTCATCAATCATATCAATACGCACGATAAATAAAACAGTATAAACGTAAAGAAGGCAATGCATAACAGATACACAGAAATGGGAACCAACTTCTCTTTATTAATCTTCAATCCAGATTATAGACTCAAAAACACCCTACGCACTTAGCTGCAGATTCTACTAGGCCTCTACGCACTTAGTTGCAGAGCCTCTTCCTACTACTGCGACCCAATACACTTATAATCCTACTCTAAGCTCAAACCATTCATACTCTTCTTTCTTATTCCTTAGGTTTTACAACTTAGAGCCTTGCACTATTTATACAATCCCATGGTCCCCAAACCATGGGTAGGTCGACATGACTTTACATTACTTTACAATATTTTAGGGCAGAGAACCCTATTACTTAACCTATGTTTCAAGCTTCACGCTCGCAATTCTCAAAGTCTTACAAAACCTTTAACCAAAACTTGGGCTTTAATCCCCAAAACATGCTATGGGGGGCTTCCATGCCCAACATTAGACCAAAGTATCTCTCAATCTAGAGGCTTGTCTCTTCCATTAACTAAATCTTGATAGTTGTATCAAGATTTTGGAAGACTAAGGAGTGTGATTAAGGTAGCTCTAGGAAGGCTAAAAAAATAAATTCTTTGGATTTCATCAACACTAGAACCATAATGTAGATCTTGTTGTCCTGATTCCAATGGTGCAAATGGCACTCAAAGCTGAGTTTGTATGCTCAATATAGTCATGGTCAACATTTTCGTCAACTTGGCTGCATTAGCTAATTTAGCAAGTCACTAACTAAATTTGGATGTCTGCTAAATCTAGAGGTCTAGCTAAATTTGGTGGCCGCTACTAGAGCGATAAATTGGCACTTATCGGCGGTCAGAAATGGTGGAATTGTCACCTACTTAATATTTTCTTCAACCCACAAAATATGGAAGTCAGTTTTTGAATCAATATATTATAAAAATAAAATAGAGTGATGGGCCCGATAGATCCACCCACCCCCATTGATCATAATATATATATATATATATATATATAGCCAAAAACCTACTACTTCAATGGTCATGACACTACATAACAAATGGGTTGGTAGGAGTTGAACCCACGCCAGCTACGTGGCTGACCCGCACGATGTGCTTGCTCATTCCCAAATTAACACCACCGTGCATAATTAAAAAGAGAATCACACCCAAAATTAAACACTTGCACCAATCACATTGGGGTCCCACGGGTTTTGACCCTATGACCTCCCCCTAACCAACATGCTTTTAAATAGATTGCCATCCAATGAGCCAATGACTCTTTTATTGTAATCTTCACCCATAAAGTTTATATAAACCCAAAAATTTACCACTTTCCATGGAAACTGAAAGCGCCAAGCACGTAACCCAAAGAAAGAACAAAACCCTTAGTGGGAACACATAATGAGGCAATGAAACTATGAAATTGAGAATCTCGTGAAGAATCTTTAAGATTCCCTTGGAGCCATTTTTTGATAGAGCCCGAATTATGCCAACTTTATACTCTAATTGATTAGAATTTTACCAAGATTCTCATGGTGCAAATAGCTTTATGATCTAAGTAATGGGTTTTCCAGAGGAAGAATGTTAAGGGTTGAACCATCAAGGTGGAACCTTGACACAGGAAGCTACATGGAATCTAAAAGATTCATTGGAGGCCCAAAATTGGTAGTCTCAGAACTAGACCAACTTTATACTCGACTCAATTTTTTGTAAGGAATGCGATGGTGTGATCAGTTTCTTCATATGAACATCAAAATTTCATTCAAGCCACAAAAGATAATATTTGTGTAATATTTGAGATTCCAGGTGAACCTAGATTTGACCAAGCCAAAAACAGGTCACGTTTCCAGTCATATTTCATGGTTTTTCGCAAGGAACATAATGGAGAAGGAAGTTCCTTCATCTGAGTAGCTGATTTTCAAGTCATCCCCAGACTTGGAGATATAAGGTGCATTGTTTTTCATGTCTTCATTTGATATTTGTTGAGATGATGATTCAATCGTGTGATCCATGTATGCCACTTTATTACTGTTGTTTTTCATTTTAAAGGAGATATTTTATGAGTGATAGTTATTATAGAAAAAATATCATGGAGAGACATGCCACTCTAGTATAAGGGGTTCATCCTTGTATTTACAAAAGAATACATTGTGTACTCATCATCTTCCTGTAGCAACTAATGAAGGGGCCTCCCCACTCTTGACACTGGGCTCAGAGACATAGCCCACACTGGGTGAACTCTGATAGCATATCATGTGTTTATGATTGTTCATGATGATTGCTTCCGATTTGATGTTGATGGTTTGATGAAGTTGTTTGGAATATTTGTTGCTCATGATTTCACAAGAAAATATAAGTGTTAATAAAAGGTCTTGTATGATGGGAATTTTTTTTGAAAGCATTCATGAAAATTTTGGGAATCAAGTGGTATTAGAGAAGCATAACCCTTTTTCCATGGATTGTGAATTGAGCATGCAAGAAGGGAAATGGAGAAGAAGAAAGATATCTACAAGGAATTCTATAGGATGTCAAGCATGGTATATATATTGTTTCTACATTGTGAGGAAAAAATGGAAAAAGAGGAAAAATGAAAGAGAGAGCAGAGGACGATGCCCCATATCCATATCTCGGTGAATATTCTTCTTCTTCTTCTTCTTCTCATCATTCAAATGAAGATATCATTGAGAGTCTTCAAGAAAAGAACGTTGAAATGATGAGACTTCTACAAGAGAAGAGAGAGGAGAAGAAAATATAGAAGCTTAAATTACGAGCCATGAAAGAGGCTTTGGAAAAGTTTAAGTGGAATGAAGGCTTAATGAATCCATCATCAACTACTTCATTATTTTTTTCAAAGGCATTGAGGTACCCATTTCAAGAACCAGCATGAGACTCCTTACTAAAACGGGCTACAAAGGAGGAGCACTTGGTGTTAATGGCCATGGAATGACTCATCCATTGGAGGTTGTGCAAAAACCTCTATTTCTAGGTTGGGGTACACTGAAGGAGAATATTTGGGGGCAAGAGAAGCAAGGGGTTCTTCAAACGAAGAATCCAAGCCATTTCCAAAACCATCAATGAAAGAGGATGATGGGAGCACATCACAATCCTCCCATGACAATGCACATTGTATGTTATCACCAAAAAATTGATCATCTAGCCTAATTTACTAGATGGATTGACGTACACCATGTAAAGCCAATTTTACCATAGTAAAATTGCTTTCACTATGAGAAATTACCTAATAAACCACCTTTGTTAAGTAATTTATAGCTAAACCCATGAAGAATAACTAGAAAAATCACTATTTATTTGATTTTATTCTAGGAATAATTAATTAGACCATTATTTTATTATTATTCCTTCTCAAATTTTACCCAATCATGAAAAATAAATAGATAAATCATTATCTATCTTACTTTTCTCTAAGAATAATTAATTAATCACTAATTAATTATTATTCTTTATTAAATTTGACTAAATCCCTTAGGAATAGTTAAATAAATCCTTATTTGTTTATTGGTATTTAAATAATTCATTGAGATGATAAATAAATCATTTATTTATTTATTATTTCTAAATAAAAGTTTAAATACTTGTTCCCTCCTAAACAAATATAATAAAATAATGCAAGTCGTAATTCCAAGAATAGGATCAATAATATTTTATTATTTCTCATTATTCGAGGAAAACTCAATATTTTGTTATAAATAGGAGGGTTTTCCATTCATTATTCACTTTTGATTATTTTCATTGTTGCACTCATTGTTGTAACTCTGATTACTTTCATTGTCGCACACCCTATTTTCGCTGGGTTTATGCATTATAGAGGAGAGAGACTCTACAGAAGCTGAAGACATTTGAGGAGAGCCAAGAACCCATCCCATAGAGGGGGACTGGTAACATTTTGTTCTCTTCAAAGGTGTTATTATAACATTATTCTTTCCATATCTAGTTTCCATCGGATGTTTTGGGGTTATTACTCTTTCTTTCACTGTTTAACTATGATTGCAGCATAGATCAAAATTTTGGTAGGTTTTGTTTCTATCAATAGTTGTAGATCTAAAATGTTTAGTAGTGACTTTTATTGTTGAGATTGTTTGTCATCAACGATCTTAAGTGGGTTCTTTCCGTACATCATTGAGAGGAAAATGCTACAACAAACTGGCGACTCCGTTGGGTTTTATACTTCAGATCCAGAAACTTGGGTGACCTTTGGTTTTCATCATACGGTTTCTTCTTTTTTCAATTCTATTAATGTTTCCTACTGTTTTGCCCCTAGATCTGATAAATTTCCGACTTTCGCAAGCTTTCTGGGCTTTTCCACATGTCACAGGAACCAGGCACGACAAAGGTGACACCTTTTTCCAAAATTTGTTGATCAGGAGTCTCAGAACAAAAATCAAAGTTTTCAGAACAAAAGGTTTGATCTGGGCTCTAGAATGCAGCTTTCAAACCAAAGAGTGTGACTTCATCAAAAAATAGGTCAGAACCTGTGATTTCTAGGTTTTAGGGTTTTTCTCAGATCTATTTCTAGGTCTTTCTGAGAACTGACTGCTGGGTGTCTCACCTCTGTCTCATCTCACTTAGGCCTTGATCCATTCTACTTTACTTATTTAAGTCAAACTTAGCCTCCCCTAGGTCTCCTAGTACACTTCCACCTTTCAAGGAGGAGTTTAGTTGAGTCAGAAGTCTAAGTTTCTACAGCACTTTCAACCACATGTTCGAGATATGTAACCCTTTGTTTCAGATCTTATAAGATAGGTTGCTACCATCAATAGTTTCACATTTAAACTTATTTGGTGATCCCCTTAGGGTCCCATCAGTTTCCCTCAGTGTTACACCCATCTCCCTATCCTTTTGCAATGATCTTCCCTTTGATGTTTTGTTGTTTCTACACCACTTTCCAGCAACTTAGTGTCACTTGATCCTAGTCAAACCTAAATTTAGATCTCTTGACCTTTCCAGTGTATTTTCCATTGCTTTATCCACCAAGTAGTATAGTGTTTGCAAATCCAATTTGGGTGGGGTTTAGTTAATCATTTTTCTATTCATTTTCTATTATTTATTTCAGTTCATTTGCAACAAGCTTTTTTATTTTTTACAAACATGATATGGGCTTAATCAATTAATACACTTGCACACACAAGCACACCTTAAGCGAAGGGCACATTGTTTATACCACCAAGCCAAGACTTAAAATAACAAATTTATCTCACCACATTGAGACAAAAGATATATTGTTGATATCCCTTCACCATTTCAGTGTTTCATGTGTCCTTCCATCATTGTGCCACCAAGGCATGAGTCGCAGAGACTATTAGGCCTTCACCCCTAGTTTCCTCTTGGGAGCCTTACTCCTCCTCATTAGGTTCAAGTTCATAGCCCTCCAAGTCCCCATATGGACTCTTCTCTTGGTCCTTCTGATTTCTTAACTAATTCTGAACCTCCTTCACCGCATATCGTCACCATGTGTGGACCCACAGTTGGTGCAAGAACCCAACTTGGTGGTGGCTTTGGTTCTACACAAGTGGTCACATCAGGAAAAACAGTCTCAAGAACCATTCCAGCAGCCTCCATGCTCCCCTTTATGGTTGGGTTAAGTCTACCGGATCTTAACCAGTTGATAAATGTCCCAATACACTATGATGCCAGTTGGCCCTCTATGGCAACTAAGCTTCCCTTAGACATCCCAAAGTTCGAGGGTATTGTTGGAGAGGATACTACCAACCATGTTCGATCCTTCCACATGTGGTGTTTGTCCAACTCCATAACCGATGACTCCATTCGTCTTCGGCTCTTCCAACACACGCTCACTAGAGATGCTACAAAATGGTATGTAGACCAGCCCTCTGCCTCTCATTCTGTTTTCTCGATGCTTGATAAAGCGTTCCTATCCTATTTCCAATCACCTCTCTAGTATGACATTGGTATTGATCTTTTGACCACATTCTATCAATCCTCCACTACTCTCATTTCTATCCATGTTCAATAGTGGTGGCGAAGTAGGAGCACATGTCATGCCCTGCCTTTCGAAGACCTTGTTTATCTAGATTGGTTTCTCAAGAGTCTTGTATCCCTGATTGGGAAAGATGTGCATCCCATTGTCCTTAGACCCATGCAGAAGCTCTCAAAACTGCTTTGAGATATTATCTAATTTATGCTCAATCAGGTTAAGTCTATATCGTTATTCTAGACCTCCCTCATCCTGGAAGTGCTAATGCACCGGGAGCATCTCACGTCGCTGACGGTATCATTGGATCCATTTCACTCTCTCCACCATACACTCAACAAAGTTATGGCTATCTGCAGGGGACTAGTAGTTACTCCAACATTTATTCCCCTCATGCTAGCAACATGTTTCTAGGGCCTCAACCCGCCTACCAAATTGTTGCTCTTTCTTATGCACAACCTGGTGCTCTAGCCTATTAAGCATTAGCGCCACAGCATCCCATGTATCCTCATCCCTAGTAGCCACTGCCCCCTCGAGATTATTTGTTTGCATAGTAGAGTGATACAAATTCCCATAATTCGAAGAAAAAGAATAAAGGGAAGGGCAACAAGGGTAACCATGCTAGTGAATGCCAAGGAACCAGCCTAACACCAACAACCAGCAACAGGGCAGTCAGCCCAAGAAGAACAAGGGTATTTGTATGAACAAGCCTTATGCATGTTGTGGTGTACATGGCCATTATACACATAAGTGTCCCCTCTTACCCCAGATGTGCCAAATGTGGGAAGCTTAAGCAGCTTCTTGAGGCCAACAATCGCCTCAGAATCTTGCTCCACCTCAATCAATCGTGAAAAGAAATCCTTTCCCTCAGCAAGGATTTGTTGCTGATTAACCCTAGCCAAGTCAAGTAGCCCACCTGCCCCAACCTTCTATTCTCACTACCAGATCCTAATGATGAACTTTGATGAGGTGAATCCCTCCCATATCAACCTACAAACTCGGTCGCGCCAATATGACAAGCCCTCCACTTCGTCAACTACCCATCCCAAAACCAAAGTGTCCACTGAGCCTCTTACTACACCAAATGGTCCTTTACAGATCCCTTAACCAAAATTTGAGGTCATTCCCAAGATCCCAAAAGGAATATTACACAGTAATTTGTCACTGTCTTCACCCCTAGTCCATCTATTGTGTCATGTGTCCAAAGTCAAACATGCTTATGTTACGCAAATTCTCTCTTGTGCTACCAATTGACCCATGTTTCCTAAGTTATCTACCTCGTTGCGGTTTTGGCTCAATAAATGCACTGAAAGGCGCCCCTAAACAGTTTAGCCATGATGCTAATGGAGAAGTACATCTGATTCCCGTGATGGTCCGATTTCATGCCCCAGCACGAGGTTGCTTATTATCTTCAGCGATGACTTGACTATCTGCATTGCTCACTCGCGATGTCAATGTTGAAGCTCAGTTATGTACCCACGATGACCCATATTGGGCAAATTTGTTCCAACAGTCAGCCTTTTGGATGACTCTAGACCTAGTTGTTGGCCTAGTTTGTGTCACCCTTCCTTCCCTGGCATGGCAGTTCCATTAATTGTGCTACCTTCCTTGGTGATAAGCTCTCTTTTCCCCCTTTTATGGAGACTCATTCTCCTATTTAAACACTCACTTTTGATATGATCAACTAATAGTTGGTAGTGGGTATATTCTTCTATTGAGCAGTGTTGTTAGTGCTTTTGATAGATAGCTGGTGTGAGTGTGATAAGTGTGAGAGTGTTGATAGCTTGGGGAAGGTTGTGAAGTGCCCTTGATTTCATGCAAAACTTTTAAGTTAGAGAGAGACCTTTGTATGTTGGGAGATCCATCTTCAAAGAGTGAATGCTTGAAGAACATGCTAGCTGGACCCCTCTGAGAAGGCTTGTGACGTCAAGACTTTGGTTGTAAGCTTACTCTTATTTCATTATTAATGCAATCAATGATATTTTCCTATGTCTTGTATGTAATGTACTTGGTAGCTCATGACTTCTTGACATTGTGAGTAAATAATTCATTGTTGTTTCCGGTTACGTGCTTTGTTGTATTTCCTTTGCTTTCTTTCTGGTTGATCACTCATTGAGGAGAAGGAAGCGAAAGCTAGAGTAGCGCAACAAAACTCCATTGACCACCGGTTGAGGTAGGCCTCCAACTTTAACTATTTAAGGAAAGCCATTATTGATCTGTCCTTTTTTGTGACTAGACCCACTCTAGGGCTAGAGGTGTTGCCTCTATCCACAGAGGCAACACTTTCCCGCATCACAAATTGGTAACTCCACTGGGGAGTCTATCCTATGTTTTCTCTTTACTCTTTTTTTGATTTTGAATTTGGTATCTCTTTGCTTTTAGGGATTTACTAGCAGTATTTTGGATCACCTGGGTTGATCTGGGAGGTCCCTCTATTATCTGTTAGATTGGCTAATTTTGGGTTGGGAGTTTTTGGCTTGTTTTCCATTGTTTTTTGCATCATCGTGGATTTTAGTTTAACAGTCGCGCTAACATCACGATCACCCTTTTGTAAAATCTTGTGCATCATGGAATAACACCACACAGTCATGATGGTCCTAGAAATCGGATCATCACAGGAAAGGCGTGTACTCCTGTGCTGACAGTGCTCTGTTGCTACAACTAGCTCTTTCTCAGCGCAAGTTGCTAGTGTTCCACCCACGACGATACCTATAGGATTGATTTTCTTAATTATACCTCCTAATTTTGCCACTCTTCTTGATCCCTTGTTGTTTTTGCTTGCTCAGTCATTTTTTTTCACTATTTACAGTCAAGGCACTCATCCTTTGGCTTGGTTGAATGAATTTTGCCTTTTTGCCCATGTGACCTAGTTCATTATTTCAAGTTCCTTGAATCGATTGTCTTGGTTGTTGGCTTGTTCAAGATTCATTTATAGCCCCTTATTGGTTTTATTGAGTCTTCCTCTTTCTTTGTTTCTGGTTGATTTTTAGTGACAGTTATTGAACCAGTCTTGGGTATTGATTCGATTTCTTTTCACTACTGAACATAGATCACGATTGTTTGGATCAACCGGTTCTTTCACTCTTGCTTGTTTGTTTCGTTGAGTTTAAAAAACATCAAAAAATCAAAAGTTTGCATTTGTTTAGTGTGCGAAAGTGAAAGTGAATATGCATTTCAAAATTGCATATTGAAAAGAGAATTTTAAATCTTTCATTAGTAGTATCGATGCATCGCAAAATTAGTGTATTGATGCATTGTGTTTCTTTGTGTTTGAACTCACTTGTCTTGGTTTTCTTGGTTTGGGAATGATCTCTCTACCGTCCTGTAGGTAGGTGTTCATTGAAGTAAAAGGATGTTTCATTCATTCTAGTTGCATCCTAGGATTTGTTGAATACATACGGTAAGGCCTGAAAACTGAAACATAATCCAAGATCAACTTTAAAATGAACTGAATAAATCTAACAATGCATTGGAACATAACGCTCATTATTTAGAGGTCTAGGCTAGAGACATGCTCTGGCATCATTAAACCTAGTCACTATTGTTCTCACTCAAGGTTGGGTGATTCCTCCTTCTGTGACTCAATAGCGGTCTAGCACGGAATTGCGCTCCCACGTACCGCTGAGTATATATTGGGAGACCCCACTAGGTTTATCATCCTTTATCCATAGGAATCCATGTCTGTTGCCTTGCAAACTGTAACACACTGAACACAACATTCGGGAAGATTGACTGCCATACGGAATGTCCTTGGTTTTCATACGACTGCCAAGGTGTATATGAAGTTTTACGGGTTGTTTGGTAAACCTTTTGCCTACTTCTCCAGAGTAGTCACTTTCGTTCCTTTTCGAACTCCCTAAAAGAAAAGTTACATCTGAGCACTTGTCACTTCAGGCTCAGTAAATATTCGAAGGCGACTAGAGTCATATTGTGGTCCTTTCCTCGACTCTTTAAAGATGAAAAGGTCAAGTTTTGTTCCTACATCATAAAATTTACTGCCCACTAAATATTCTTGGTAAAATTTTGAGTTCTTGGTTGTGAGAAGTGTTTTTTTCATACTCGTTCTCGATGGCAACATTCCCCTAGTCTATTGGCCATGGTTTTCCCACATATGGAAATCCTGGTCGGTTTCGTTCATTTTGAAATGCCAGTGCTCCGTATATGGCGACATTGTCTTTGCCCGGGTTAGCCATCAGTTTGCCCGTATGGTTATTTTCAACCTTGATGGTCCCGAGCGTCATGACTCCTATTCCACCATCTTCTTCATTTGAACCATGACATGTTGATTCCAAGGTTAAGCCTGTGCCTTCTTCCCCTATTTCTTCCTCCTCCTCTCCTCCTTCACCTGGTGAAAGTTTCGCATCTAGTAACCAGGAGACTAAGAAGAAGAAGAAGAATATGAAGAAGAAGAAGAAGTTCGATAAATGTAAGGCCACATGTGCAGCTACTGCTCCAAGTACATCTCAAGTCGGACCACCTTCTGCTCCTCTGCAGAAGGTTAAGTTTCCTTATAAATTGTTCAAGGGTGACCATCTTCTTCATGATTGTCCTAGCATTCCTAGGATCTTAGAAGTATGGTCCCACAATCTGGCTCGTCCCTCATCATCCTCTGAAGCTCATGGCGATGCTACCCTCTCAACTAGAAATGGTAAGAAGAAGGGGAAGATTGGATTCCCCTGTAGACTGTGTGAGGGCAACCATCCCCTTCACCTTTGTCCACTCATGGATAAAGCTTACATTGTTTTGGAAAGTCTTACAGCTTCTTCAACCCAACTTCCCATTGGTTATCAGAGACTCTCTTCAGACCCTCTCCCTGTCGACCAAGAGATTGACTTAGATTCTTCTCTTGTCTATCCTCCTCTTTCTGAACCTGGCTATGCTAAGCCTATTCCAGACCAACCATTAGTCAGAGAGAGTGTCGACTTGGGATCACCACCTGTTGATCACTCTGTTTCAGAAAAGCATCATGCTCGTGTTCTTCTCGTCTTGTCTGATTCTCCTAAGTCCAAAAATGACCCTGCTATCCTCGCTGGTCAAGAGGGTCCTTCTTCATTTCCTGTAGAGTGTTGATAGCTTGGGGAAGGTTGTGAAGTGCCCTTGATTTCATGCAAAACTTGTGAGTGAGAGAGAGACCTTTGTATGTTGGGAGATACACCTTCAAAGAGTGAATGCTTGAAGAACATGCTAGTTGGACCCCTCTGAGAAGGCTTGTGACATCAAGACTTTGGTTGTAAGCTTACTCTTATTTCATTATTAATGCAATCAATGATGTTTTCCTATGTCTTATATGTAATGTACTTGGTAGCTCATGACTTCTTGACTTTGTGAGTAAATAGTTCATTGTTGTTTTTGATTATGTGCTTTGTTGTATTTCCTTTGCTTTGTTTCAAGTTGATCACTTGTTGAGGAGAAGGAAGCGAAAGCTAGAGCAGTGCAACGGAACTCCATCAACCACCAGTTGATGTAGGCCTCCAACTTTAATTGTTTAAGGAAAGCCATTATTGATTTGTCCTTGTTTGTGACTAGACCCACTCTAGGGCTAGAGGGGTTGCCTCTGTCCGCAGAGAGAACACTTTCCTGCATCACAAGGACCATTACAGTGTAATACAACTTCTAACAGAGTTGCCCATACATACGATATAGTAGATGACTTGGCGCAATCACCTCTCACCATGTCGACAGTAGAAGTATTTCGGTTGTGACCTTCCCAAATGAAGGCTCTAATAAATACCTTGAGTGCAGTGGATCCTTCTAATGAGAATTTGATTATCTCATGGTTGATACATCAGAGAACCACCCATTACCTTCATCTGTTGCTTTTCAGATACCAATCATAGTCCATGATGCCATCATCTCTAGATGCATTATTAACGAAAGCGCATCCACCTATGTGATGTCCACTGCTATTTGGAAACAACTCAAGTCACATGAGTTGTCCCCCTCCACCATCACTTTGCATGTGTGGGATGGACACTCCTCCCAGTCCCTTGGCATGTACCGCAATTGTCTAGTGACCCTTGTGGGCAAGACTGTCCATGTCGATATTGAAGTCATTGATGCCTCTTTGGATTACAGCACCCTCTTAGGTCATATTTACATGTATGCAATGTCAGCTGTCATGTCTATGGTATTCTGCAAGATGTGCTTCCCCAATGAAGGGAAGATCATTACCATTGATCAGTTGACTTACTACGAGTAGGCATTCATGACCTCTTCTGAGTCCATCATCTCATCAATGTCTGATAACTAGTCTTCATCTCCTTGCACCAATATTTCACTCCAAGTCTATAAGGAATTCTCATTGTTAGGTTCCTTCCCTGTTCCTCTCCCTCCCATTTCTAAACCAACTTCCATGAGTGTTTGCATGTTACAAGCATCACGGGCTACCCTTAAGCAGTCTGGTACACCTAATTAATAGCCAGCTCCTTAACATCTTGTTGTTTCTCTTATAGCTGAACCCTCTAGACCCACTCCCCCAAGGCATCCTCCATTTGTGGGTGCCTCTCCTATGTTCCCACTAGGAACGGTTCCTCCAGGTCTTAACCATCTAGAAGCTATTGAGCGGGGGCATTATCCTTCTCGCCATATACCTTTCTTATTCTCCTCTTAGGGAATTTTTTCTGCACCTTTCATGGCTTTGCTAGTCCTTCCTAACATGAATCTCGAGATCCCAGTATGGTAAATTGATCCTCCTACAAAATCTTTGCTTGGTCAGCCAATACCGTATCATGCTTTGACCCTAGTTCAACTGGTCCCCATGACTTCTACCACTACTTCAGTTCCAAAACAATCTCAACAGGAACCAACTCCTTTTGCAAAAACATCTCACTAGGGGGCAAAGCTAAAAGGAAAGATTTGAAGGACAAGGCTACCCAACCTCCTCCAACCCCTAAAGCCCCAAAGCCAACACCCCTGTGTGCTTTGTGTAACATCGTTGGGCATGCCACCAACAATTGTCCTGAGCTTCCTCAACTTAAATAATTGGTTCATGAACTTGAGTCGAATATTCTAGAAGTCCATGTTAATATATTGGTCCCACCTAAGAAACTAAAAACGCTTCGCACAAACCACCTTTGTGCCCTATGTGTTCTTCATGTTCACTATTCCCATTGTTGCCCGCATCTCAATGAATTTCCCAATTTCCTTAGGGTGATTCATGAATATGAGTGTTACACAGTAATTTGTCATCGTTTGTCACCGTCCCTATTACCCCTCTCCTGCACCTTGGAGGACTCATTCCGAGACTTGTGAGAAGTGACAAGACTTGAAACCACTTGCATTATTCACCTCTAAATATGAGCTTCATATGCCCTTAAGACATCTACTGCTCTTTTCCCTTTAAAACAACCCTTTTTACATTAGGGCTGGTCCCCTGTGTTATGCCCGTGCCAATGGGGAAAATCCTACTGAAAGGGCATGCCATTAGCGCTCTGTCCCAGAGTCGCAATCGCGCCAACCTTTTTGGGGAAAGTTTTGAACTAATCAAACCTCCAAAAGTTCTATCCAACTCATTCACCAACTGCATCCAAGTTAAGTGAGGATGGTTTGGCTTCGAATCTCCTTGAATGGGAAGTAGTTTGCCACCATTCCATAGAAGTTTCCAAGTGATGAAGCCAAATCCATTATTGTTGAGATTGACCTTATCTCTTCCTTTTCCCCTATAAAAGCTTGTCTCCATGGCTTGAGCAAGCTAGTTCTGACTCTAGTGGCAATACTTGTGCTGAAAGGAAGATATCAAAAGATTGGAGTTGCAAGAGCCTTCTTTGTATCCATCAGGCTTTACCTAAGTAAGGAGACTTTTTCACTAAAGAGAGAGAGAGCTTGTCCTTCACCCCTTCAAGCTTTGCAAGACTTGTGTAGCTGAGCACCCAGCCAAAGGAGGACTTGACGTCAGGACGTTGGTTGTATTCTCCTTTGTTGATTATTAATAATAGATGACTATCATTATGGTTCCATTCTCGTTGTAATTGTAATGGTTGATGTTGAATTATATCCTTCCTAACTGATGTATAATTGAATATATTAGATTTCACGCTTGTGTTTGTGTTGTTCTCTTTGTGTGCAGGTGTCCATTCACGCGGATAGTGGAGGATTGTGACTGGCCAAGGCAAAGGAACGTGGGCGACATCTCTTCTACAAACGGAAGTGTTGGATATCAAGTAGGTCTTCATCACCTACCTTTCATTTGCAATTAGGAACTTGCGTGATAGCATTGTTTGATTGTTGCTAGACCCATTCTGGGCTAGTAGGGGTCGCCTCTATCCGTAGAGGGGATTTACCTCTCCAACAATTTGGCGACTCCACTGGGGAGTTTAGCTTGTTGTTTAATTTGTAAACTTAGACGGAGTCTGAAACACGGCCAGATAGCCTTCGAAACACTATTTCTTTACAGTAGTGAAGTAGATCAAAGCTGCTTCAGTTGATCTCCGGTTTGGTTTACGAACTGAACAATTTGGAGTTTGTCTTGCCTCTTTGGTTTTCTCTTGTTTGCTTGCTTAGATAAGCTTTTGGAATTGAATTTCTTGTTGCCATTGCTTCTTGACTCGCTTAGAGATTATGACCCAAGCCCTAGACTGCGTATTTTTCTTTTGAAATTGGAAAACTTTATTAGCGTGGGTTTTTCCTTCACAGTCGCGCTAGTGGCCCTTGTTGCTAACTGACAACCCGTGCCAATCCCTATTTAGCACGAGTTGCAGCCTGACAGTTGCGCCAGGCCTTTTAGTTTTTTAGTCCACTTGTTTGCCTGCTTTCTGAGCTTGGATTTGCATTTTGCCACGTCTTTTTCAGTTGTTGGAGTGTGTTTGAGCCCTGTTTGACTGGTTCTCAACCTTTGACCTTCGGGTGTTTGCCTCTTTCCATCGATTTCACACCTCAACCCTAGGGCATCTAATGGTCGTGTGTGTCGAGCCTCCCATGGGAGTTTTGGGTTCTTTGATTGTCCAGTTAACCTTGTAATTGCTTTTCGCACCTGTTCAGTGATTGTTGAAGTGTTTTTGATTGATTTTCGAGTGACTTGCTCTTGCCTGCTTGGATTTCGTTCTAGCCTTGTTTGAGCTTAGATCACATAGCTCGTACAAAGCCTTGTTTTCCTTTCGATTTGGAGAACTTTTTTAGTGTCTTGGGATTTCATTGTGTCTTCATTGAGTGAATTTACCTCTTTGCTCAGTGTTATTATCTTTCAAAATCCATTCTAGTGCATTGTGCTTTTGAAAAAGAAAAAGAAAAAAATCAAATAATCTCTTTTGCATTTAATAGTGAATGGAATAGGAAATTTTGATTTGTATTGTTGAAAGAAAAGTTTTGTTTATTTTCCATTCGCTACATTAGGGTGTTTGATTGATTGTGTTCATTTTGTTTGATTGAAATTCTTAACCTTCTCATAGTTAGTATTCATCGAACGAAATGGCATTCTTTGGCATGTAGCTTGCATCTAGGAAATTGTGAAAGATCACATACGGTAGGGCCTGAAATTTAAACTTAACTAAAGATCAACCATAAAATAAACCGAATCAACTTAAAAATGCATTGGAACATAACGTAAACATTCTAGAGGTCTAGGCTAGAGACGTGCTCCGACGTCGTTAAACCTAGTCACTTGTGTTCTCACATTATGGTTGGGTGATTCCTCCTGGTGTGGTTCAATTGTGGTCTAGTACGGACTTAGGCTCCCACGTACTGTCGCGTATATATGGGGGGAATCCACTAGGTTTTCATCCTTGATCCATAGGAAGCTGTGTCTGCCACCTTACATGCTGTAACGCACCGAACACAGCACTCGGGAAGATTGACTGCAGTACGGAAAGTCCTTGGTTTTCATACGATTTCCAAGGTGTATAAGCAGTTTTACGGATTGTATGGTAAACCCCTTGCCTAGTTTCTCCAGAGCAGTCACTTTTTGATCCTTTTCGGACTCTGTAAAAGAAAAGGCTCTATTGAGCATTTGTCACTTCGGTCTCTTTAAACATTCGAAGGCGACTAGAGTCATCTTTTGTCCTTATCTCAACTCTTAAAACATGAAAAGGTCAAGTTGTGTCCTAATGTCGTAAAAATTTATTCGGCCACAATAACATTTACCCAGTTAGGTCTTGTTCACGTTACCTTGAGTAGGTTTCTTTTTCATTCTTGATGGAAACTTTTTCGGGGTTCACCAACCCAAGTTTCCCCCCCTGACAGGAATCCTGGTCATTTCCCTCCTCTTGGGAATGTTGGTGCTCCTTACATGGCAACGTTGTCCCTCCCAGGGTTAACTGTTGGGTTGCCTGTTTGGTTGTTCTCAACCTCTCTGGTCCCCGTCGTCTCACCTACTGATCAATCAGTCCCTCCACCTAAATAATCTCATGTTGATTTTAAGGTGGACCTCTCCCCTTCTCCGCCCACTTCTACGTCCTCATCTTCTACTTCGCCTGGTGAAAGTATCAATTCGAGTAACCAGGTGGCTAAGAAGAAGAAGAAGAAGACGAAGAAGAAGAAGGCTCTCAAAGGAGAGGCTAAAAGCGCAGCTACCCCCTCGAGTACACCTGAAGTCGGGCCACTTTCCGCTCCTCCGCAGAAGGTCAAGTTTCCTTGTAGATTGTGCAAGGACGACCACCTTCTTCGCGATTGTCCTGGCATTCCCAGGGTCTTAGAAGTATGGTCCCACGATCCGGCCCGCCCCTCATTGCCCTCTGAATCTCACGGTGATGCTACCCTATCAGTTGGGAATAGTAAAGGAAAAGGGAAGATTTGAATCCCTTGCAGACTTTGTGAAGGCAATCATCCCCTTCACCTTTGTCCGCTCATGGATAAAGCCTTCGACGTCTTGGAAAGTCTCGCGGCTCCCTCCCCCCAACTCCCCATTGGATATCAACATCTTTCTGCAGCTGTAGATCGTCTCCCTGCTGACAACGAGATTGGTTTAAACTCCTCTCTTGTCCAGCCTCCTCTTCCTGAACTTGGCTCTGCCCAGCCTGTTCCAGACCAACTATTGGTCGGAAAGAGTGTCGACTCGAGTTCACCACCAGGTCACTCTGTTTTGGAAGGGTGTAATTCCCATGTTCTTCTCATCTCCTCATATTCCTCTGAGTATGGAAATGACTCTCCTATCCCAGCTGCTCCCAAAAGTCCCTCTTCGGTTCCTATGGAGCATGGGGGCAATCATACGATTCCCCCACAAAATAGTCTGGCCATCTCCTTTGATTGGATTCACCTGACCACTTTCTGCCTTCCATCCCATGTGCCTTTCTAGATTATGGTACTTGCCTGTGATAAGGCAATACCTGGCACTATTCTGGATGAAGGTGCGTCGATCAGTCTTATGCCGTACACTACTTGGCAAGCTTTAGGTTCCCCGCAGCTTGGGCCAGTCATGCAGAATCTATTGGCTTTCGACGGAGGAGCCTGTCCATCTCTAAGAGTCCTCCCGAAGTTCCCTTTATCTTTTGGAGGTAAAACCGTCTATATCGACGTGTTGGTTACCCAAGGTGTTTTAGATTTGAGTCTTCTCCTTGATCGCGAATATGTTTATGCTATGGGGGCCCTTGTCTCTTCGCTTTTCCGTGTGGTTTACTTTCCACACGATGGAAGAATGGTGACTATCGATCAATTGTCATTCGTTAGTCCCCCGATGCCTCCTGCGTAGTTGTCATCCCCTCCTAGGTTTTATCCACCGGTTGTATTTGCCCCCCCGCAAATCAACTACGTGGCCACCTATCCCATACCTGTATCCAGCGATGCTGCCGTCGTGCATAGTGTCTTGGGGGCATTGGGTCTTGACTTCCGAGATGTTGACCTCCCACCAGGAGAGCCACCCTTGGAAGCCCCGACTTCCTATTCATTATGACAAAGTTCGGGCGGAGCATAGTTCATTTTCCTATGTCAAGCTCCTTAAAAAATGAAACTAGGACTGGGCGGAGCATAGTTCATTTTCATATGTCAAGCTCCTTAAAAAATGAAACTAGGTATGGGTGGAGCATAGTTCGCTTTCCTATGTCAAGCTCCTTAAAAAATGAAACTAGGTCTCGTCGGAGCATAGTTCGCTTTCCTATGTCAAGCTCCTTAAAAAATGAAACTGGGTCTACTCGAGCATAGTTCTTGATCTTGTGTCAAGCTCGTTAAAAAATGAAACAAGGGTTATGAGGACAGTTCTTTTATTGTGTCAACCTCATTGAAAAATGAAACAACTCCCTTTCCAAGTCGAGTGTTTTGATTAAGATCTCGTAAAATGCTAGTCGAGTCTTTCCAAGATCTCGAAAGTGAACCTTCATTCCATCCCTTTGTTGAATGCAATGAAGCTTGGGGGGCATGTACCTCGTTTTGCGTCATTATGCTGGGGGCATGCGAACTTATAACAAGCATAGTTTTTCGTTTCAAGCTTGTGTAAACATGAAACCGAATCCAAGAAGAGTTCTTCATGGTTCAAGCTTGTGTAAAAATGAACCCATACCCGAGTCACCTTTAAGCTCTTTTCTAACTCGTAAAATATGAAAAGATTGCCGAGTATTTTTCCTTTTTTACTCGCTAAAGAAAATAAAAATGGAGGTCTTCTTTCAGCTCTTTTCTGACCGTTTAAACATGAAAAGATTGCCGAGTTGCTCCTCTTGACTCGTTAAACATAAATAAGAGGTGATCCTCTTTAAACTCTTTTCTCGACTGTATAAACAATGAAAAGATCGTCAGGCCTTTGTCATTTCAGGTTCGTTAATGGGAGCAAAACGACATGATATCGATCGCTTTTTTAATTTTTCGGGTCAATGTCACTATTTACGAAAAGTACTCCTCGGTCGTAATGATCAGGTGGTTCTTTCGAGCATCATTTTATACTTTTTCGGGCTCGAGAGACACAACTTTACGAAAAAGGACACCCCTGGAGTCTTATTTTGTCTATCTTTTCAAACTCTCTAAACATGAAAAGGCGTCGAGTTATTCCTTTATCGGACTCATTAAAACTTAATGACATCGGATTTCGTTGAAATGATGCCTCTCAAGCATATGCTATCCCCGTCAAGCTTGCCATCCAAAAATAACCAGGGTACTCGCCAGAAATGGTGGGGGAATAAAGGAATCATAATCTTCATCATCGACAGTATGTTGCTCTTAAACATGGCACTTATCTGCATTCGTGTCTAGGTGGGGACATCTCATCTCATTTCACACTTGCCTTCATGGGTTTGGGTTATCCTATTTGACCATTCATCTGCTCATCGTCTTGTCATCATGACCCCTGATAATTTGATATCAAATACTGCCAAATCCGCTGTCGTGCCACCAATATGTTCAAGAGAAGTTGACCTCTGCAGAATACTCAACCTCCCTCCGATATCTCACACAAAACATGTTATCCCTCTCTATCTCATGTCGATGATGTGGGAAACATTATGGCCCACCTTCGATCAAGATCACTTCCTGTCGACTTCTTCTCATTATCCAGGAAGCTGATCTAGAGACTCCCTTCAGGTACCTTGGAGCCTGCATGCCTTAATGGCAGGTTCTTTGTGTTCGACCAGAGGTTTTCATCATTGGCCTCCGATCAGATGATTCTACGGGTGTTCGACACTGGCTCATTGATTCACACGCCGTGGATTGTACCTATAGTACCTTGAGGACCATCATCATTATTGGTGGTACCTCTCATGTCTGTTAACAGTTTTCATCATTGACTGGTAATCAAACGATGTTCATGCATGTTCGACTTCGACTCCTATATTCACATGCTTGAACTTGTACTACGTTCGGGTTGAGTTGGAGCACAAGACCCCGGATTATGCATGTTATAATCCAGGCTGCGTTTTGTGGATTATTATAATCATTACATGACTCATTTATTGGATGGCTGCGACTATACCTGAGTCCATTTATAGATCCTCTTCGGATGGTTGCGTCCTTACCTGGGATCCAGTTGTATATACTCTGTTACGGATGGTTACTCCCATACCACATCTATCATGTACTTGAGATATCAATTGTACTTCTTTTTGCAGGTTCTCCAGCGGCAGTGTTTTCAGTCATGCATGTTCTTGTAAAGCTCTTCACCCCTCTCTCTCTCGTGCCTCATGCTTTAGGGGGCATCTGTTACACAGTAATTTGTCACCGTTTGTCACCGTCCCTATTACCCCTCTCCTGCACCTTGGAAGACTCATTCCGGGACTTGTGAGAAGTGACAAGACTTGAAACCACTTGCATTATTCACCTCTAAATATGAGCTTCATATGCCCTTAAGACATCTACTGCTCTTTGCCCTTAAAAACAACCCTTTTTAAATTAGCACTGGTCCCCTGTGTTATGCCCGCACCAATGGGGAAAATCCTACTGAAAGGGTGCGCCATTAGCACTCTGTCCCAAAGTCACAATCGCGCCAACCTTTTTGGGCAAAGTTTTGAACTAATCAAACCTCCGAAAGTTCTATCCAACTCATTCACCAACTACATCCAAGTTAAGTGAGGATGGTTTGGCTTTGAATCTCCTTGAATGGGAAGTAGTTTGCCACCATTCCATGGAAGTTTCCAAGTGATGAAGCCAAATCCATTATTGTTGAGATTGACCTTATCTCTTCCTTTTCCCCTATAAAATCTTGTCTCCATGGCTTGAGCAAGCTAGTTCTGACTCTAGTGGCAATACTTGTGCTGAAAGGAAGATATCAAAAGATTGGAGTTGCAAGAGCCTTCTTTGTATCCATAAGGCTTTACCTAAGTAAGGAGACTTTGTCACTAAAGAGAGAGAGAGCTTGTCCTTCACCCCTTCAAGCTTTGCAAGACTTGTGTAACTGAGCACCCAGCCAAAGGAGGACTTGACGTCAGGACGTTGGTTGTATTCTCCTTTGTTGA
This sequence comes from Pinus taeda, assembly GCA_000404065.3. Classification (NCBI taxonomy): domain Eukaryota; kingdom Viridiplantae; phylum Streptophyta; class Pinopsida; order Pinales; family Pinaceae; genus Pinus; species Pinus taeda. The sequence goes on along the minus strand of APFE030948482.1, from coordinate 32,175 downwards.
TTATTAATAATAGATGACTATCATTATGGTTCCATTCTCGTTGTACTTGTAATCGTTGATGTTGAATTATATCCTTCCTGACTGATGTATAATTGCATATATTAGATTTCACGCTTGTGTTTGTGTTGTTCTCTTTGTGTGCAGGTGTCGATTCACACGGATAGTGGAGGATTGTGACCGGCCAAGGCAAAGGAACGTGGGCGACATCTCTTCTACAAACGGAAGCGTTGGATCTCAAGTAGGTCTTCATCACCTACCTTTCATTTGCAATTAGGAGCTTGCGTGATAGCATTGTTTGATTATTGCTAGACCCATTCTGGGATAGTAGGGATCGCCTCTATCCGTGGAGCCTCTACTTCTCTACTAATGGATTCCAGTACCACCCATCCACTAGAATAGGGTAACTCTGGCCCTTCTATTGTGATCCCTTCCCCCGATGTCGAGGTGATGAACACCACATGCCCAATTCTTTACCTATCATCATCCTTGAGTTCCTCGCAAGAAAACCTTCATGAGGTTGCTACGTGCATTTCTGTGGAACCTGTTTTGACAGAATGTGAGGTCTCAACATCAGTATACCCTTCATCTACCAGCCCGTTGTCTACTATTCAAGACGATGCATATTTGAACCTTATTCCTCAGGTTGAGGCAACAGGTAATGCCGTCGCATCATGTAGTTGGTGTTCCTCCCATCTGTCCATCTCCTATCCTGATGAGGACACCATGGAGTATATGTCTACCCCGGATTACCCTTACACTTGAGTAAGGGGGCATTCCTTCAAGAGGATTTTGAAGGTCATCTCCTTCCTAATTGTCCCAATGCACTCTACATCTAGAAATGTTGCTCACATCACATCCACTTGATTTTGTGCCTTTATTTCTGACATAAAGTTAGGTAGATTGTATCATATCACTTGTTGTCTTTCGCACCTTTCAGATGGATCCATCACCCACACTGTATATTGGTCATGACGATGGTGCAAGTTATTTCTCTTGAAATCTAGCCTCGGCAGCCTGGGGCATTTTTACCCACTCGCATATGTTAGTCGTTTAAAATGGTGTGTGCATTGGATCTTCCACCAATAATCAGGCCGAATATGATGTAGTCATAGGTTTTTCAATTGAAGTCCTTGCTCTTCGCATCCTTCATCTTCATGTTCATTTAGATTCCTTGGTACTTGTCATGCAATTGAATGGTATGTATCATGTGCATAACCAGGTCCTATTTAGAAAATATCTACGAGCGAATCTATTGGTGAATGAATTTGAAACCATTACTTTCAGTCATGCGCCTAGAGCCCAAAATCACTATCTAGATACCATCACAAACAACATTCTATATTGGCATTTATCACATGTATACCGCAGAAGATAACCATAAACAAAAAATGGTGAAACATCATTGTCGTATAAAATGCATAATCATATTATGTATCATATAAGCATTCGGAGCCCTTAACTCTAAATACATCTAGTATGCCCATAGCATATTGGGGGGCACATAGGCCTCTACATCGTGTTTGGAGGACCTCGTACCAAGTTGGGCCGAGATGCTTGAATCCTTTTTTTGAGCACTTGGAACACAATGGCACTCCACAAACTCCTCTTGCTAGGGGGCATCATTCCCACCTTTGCATACCAAATCAGTATCCCATGCTTAGGAGCATGATGGTTTTCCCATAGCCATCTTCTCAATTAAGTCTTGGCTTAGATCCCACTCGATCTAGGTATGGTCGATTATACTCCCATTCCTTGGATAGTTTTTCCTACCAGCCTCTCCAGAGAGCCATATGCACATCGCATATCGTAGATATTTGATACCATATCTTCAAATATTCTACTTTATGTCCACATAGTCCCCATGTTTGACTTTGTGGGTGAGGATGATTCTAGACCTCCTCTAGTAGTTCATTCTCATTTTCCTCTTCCCTTAATTCTTCATCAGGAACCATCATTCGAAGAAGCATTAAGGCCATATTTATACAAGTAAGGGCACTTTCCTAAAAGTTGTAGACTCCAACATTGTAGAAAATGAGCTAAGGAAAGCTCTCATTACACAGATTGCACCAGAGACAGTCAAGCTAGGTAAAACAATTCTCATTACACTAATGTTCCTTTTGATTACAAGAAAATTTTTAATGGTGTGTATAAATCATGGCATAGAAAACCATGTAGTTTTTGTGGCTTTTATAACCATATTGTTGGTGAGTGATGGAAAAAAATTGTAGCAAGAAAGAGGAAAAGACATGAAAGTCCTTCTCCACATCTAGGAAGGAATAAGATTAAGTAGGTTTGGAGGAAGAAGATTCTTTACAGTCATTATAATAGAGGTGCACATTAGAGAGTCAGATATTAGAGGCTCGATTCAAAGTAGTGTCTCAAGAAGGAAAAGACACCTACAAAGGAAATGATTGGTAAAGTTGTTGAACAAGTGAATCAACTCCAGAATGATGACCCATTCACTTTGATGAGTGAGAGATAGTTTTATTAGATATACTAGCTTGTCATGGCCATATTTTGTAAATCATATGTTGTGAAATGACTGTAAAAGTGATGAAATGTTCCCCGTCACCTATGAATACAACACAATGATCCTTTTAGCCTTTTTGGTTAATAGTTGGGGTATTGGATCTATTATTATTTTAATGTAAACTTAACCAATGAGTGTGTTATAAACTCTTGGAAAGTATGGGGTTTTCTTGGTTCATGTTTGGTCTTGTAAGATAACATGTATTTTGCAAGTTGTATTACAGGTTTGCATAGAATGCATGTATCAATTCATCACTTATGGCTCTGAAATGCAAAGGTGAAGGAGAAGTAAGTGAGGAATGTTAGTGCACTTGTGGTGTAGATAAGGGAGTATGTCATATTGCAGATTGTGCTCATGCTTTTGGAGGACCAAAAGCTCTTAAATGGGGGGGAATGATCCAGGTGGCTCTGGAAAGGCTCAAAAATCAAAGTCTTCATATTTTGTCAAAACCAGAACTAGAATGTATATTTCATTGTCCTAATTCCAACATCACAAATGGAACTCAAATATGAGTTCTTATGCCCAATATATTCAATGAATTGTTTGGTCAAATTGGCCCCCCAAACTAATTTAGGTCACTAAATAAATTTGGAGGTATGCTAAATCTAGAGGTCTGGGTAAATTTGGCGAAAGACACTAAATTTGGTGGTCACTAGTGTAGCAACAAAATTGTCACTTATTAGTGGTCAGAAATAGTGCAATTATCACCTACTTAATTTTTCTGGTGACCCCCCAAACTTGGGCACCAGTTTTTGAATAAATATATTATAAAAAATTAAAAAAATTAAAATAGGGGGGGAGCTCGACAGACTCACTTACCCCCACCAATCATAATATTATATATATATATATATATATATATATATATATATATATATATATATATATATATACTATAAATATATATATATTATATATATATATAATGATCCAGAAAATCATTGTTTTAATGGTCATGACACCACATAACATCGGGGATGGTGGGATTTAAACCCACAACAAACTGGTGGTGGGCCCACCCTATATGGTCACCCCATTCCCAAAGTAACATCACCATGCATAATTAAAAAAATAGTCGCACCCAAAATTAAACGCTTCCTCCAATCACACCAAGGTCCTGGGGTGTTTGACCCCAGGACCTCACCCTAACCACAAGGCTTTTAAATAGTTTGCTAGCTAATGAGCTAATAACTCTTTTATTGTGATCTCCACCCACAAAGTTTATATAAACCCATGAATTTACCATTCATTAGGGAAATAGCCATCAAGTGCAAAACCCAGAGAAGGATTAGAACCTTGACCGAACACCAAAATGAGGTAATGGAACCATGAACTTGTGAATCTTATGGGATATCTTTAAGATTCCCTTGTAGCCATTTTTTGGCAGAGCCAAAACTATGCCAGGTTTATACTCTGATTGATCAGAATATTGCCAGGATTCTAAAGGTGCATATGGCTTTCTAATCTGAGTAGTGTATTTTCCAGAGGCAGAATGTTGAGGGTGGAACCTTGATGTAGGAATTTACATAGAATTTGAAAGATTCCGTAGAGGCCCAAAATTTCCAGTGTCAGAATTATACCAACTTTATACTCAACTGACTTGATTTTTCCCAAGGAACATGATGGCGTGATCAGTTTATTCATTTGAACATCTGAATTTCAGTCAACCTATAGAATATAATATTTGAGGAATCTTTGAGATTCTCGGAGAGCCTATATCTAATCGATTCAAAAAGGGGTCAAGTTTAGAGCCAAATTTCATGGTTTTTGGAAAGGAAAGCAATGGAGCAGGCAGTTACTTCATCCAAGTTGTTGGGATGGGGTCCCCAGGGGAATAATGGAATTAATTAGTAATTTTTTGTAACAAATTTTGTAAACTATGTAGTCTGTGCATTTTGTGGATGTAGAGTGTGCATTTTGTGGATGTAGAGTGCGTAGATGCATAAGAGTGAAAGGGGCTTAGCCCCTTGTTTTAAGTAAAGTTCTGAATCTGTTTTGAGATTCACCCATGGTACACAAACCATGGAATTGTATGGAAAATTCTATAAATGGTTGATTCTTAGTGAGTCCAAGGAGATGTTTGACATAAGTCTTTGGGATAAAGAATTGGGTTGAGAGTCTTCGGAAGGAGCTAAGGCAAGAAGGCTCTTCTTCTGACACTTAGGTAGAGAAAGGAAGGTTGTGCAGCTGAGTGCATGGAGGTCTGGGTAGAGTTTGTAACTAAGTTTGTGAACCCCTGTAGTTGAGTGCAAAGGGTAGTTTGAATCTGTAATCAATGAATTGAATATCAATAAAGACATTTTTTAGAAGAATTACTGAGTATTTATGTTTATATATGTTAATGTTATATGTTGCTGATGAATGACATGTTTTATCAAATAATGAGTAAATTCTATGTGACTACCTTGAATTTGTCTTAATAATGTATGAAATTAATTCTTAGCCACTTCCGCGGATTCTAGTGATCTCTATTATGTTTTTTGACGAATAAAGTAGATCTGCAAGAACTCCTATTTAATATTGTTTTCTGATGCACATAAGTAGGTGAATCTATTGTTAAAGGTCCTCCAGGAATAATCTTGGACCTTCATGAAGGCCTGCAGGCCTCTTTAAATAGAGTTTTAGTAATGAGCCATAGAGGTATATCAATCTATGTGGAGGAAAATCTAAGGCATTGGAAGACATCACACTAGTCTTTGGATGCAAAAACTTGGTTCTGGGGTCCCCCCATAATGCTTCGGGTGAGACTGTAGCCTATGCTACATGGGTTGTTTCCAAAAGGGCTAGTAATGTAGGGTTTTGTTGGTTGGCACAACTAACTCTAAACTTGGGCCAACCAACAAAACCCTACACTATTGGCCCTCTCGGCAACAACGCATATAGTGTAGGCTACCATCTCACCAGAAGTAGTATGGGGGCATGCAAGAACCAAGTTTCTCCATCTAGAGACTAGTGCGATGTCTTCTAGTGAATTAGATCGGCCTCCGTGCAAATCGATAGAATTCTAGGGCTTGGTACTATAACTATAATTATTGAGGCATGCATGCCCTATTGAAGGTCCATGATCAATCCTAGCAGACCTGTAACAGTCGATTTACCTACTTGCGTGCATCAGAAAGAAATCCTAAATAGGAATTCGTGCATATCTACTTTATTTGTCAGCAAAAATAATAGAGATCACCAAAATCTTCACGGAAGTGGCTAATAATTAATTTCATAAATTATTAAGACAAATTCAAGGCAATCATGTAGCATTTAATAATTATTTCATAAAAAATCCATTCATTCGAAACATATAACATTAACAGATATAAACACAAATACTCAGTAATTCTTCGGAAAAATTTCTTTATTGATATTCTATTCACTAATTACAGACTCAAACTGCCCTCCGCACTCAACCGCAGGGGTCTACGTACTCAGCTATGAACTCTAGCCAGGCCTCCACGCACTCAACTACAGAGCCTTCCTTTCTCTACCTAAGCATAGGAAGCAAAGCCTTCTTGCCTTACCTCCTGCCCAAGACTCTTCAACCCAATTCACTATCCCAAAGACTTATGTCAAACTTTTCCTTATACTAGCTAAAATTCAACCATTTATAGACTTTTCCATACAATGCCATTGTTCGTGGACCATGGGTGAATCTCAAAACCCACTCAAAACTTTACTTAAAACAAGGGGCTAATCCCCTTTGACTCTTATTCATCTATGTTCTTCGCATCCATAAATCATAGAGACTTTACATGTTTTACAAAAAAAATACAAAAATGACTAATTAATTCCATTTTCCCCTGGGAACCCCATCCCAACAGGCCCCCAACACAAAGATCATGACTCACCCTAGAGTCACTTAGTTGGTTGTTCTACTTTTTGGCAGAGTTTGTTGGATGCCTTGGTCAATTCTTGTAGCTTCGTGGTACTCTGTTCTACTTCTTGCAACACCTCCCAGGCTAGTTTCTCTATGGATTGCCCCTATATTGTCAACTGTGTAGTCCTTTGTGTCTACAACATCGCCTTCCACTTCTCAAGAATGGTCTATGAGAACTGGCTGGCTTCCTTGATCGAGGGCTCGAGCCGTGTGCTAAGCATAGACTTCTTCTTCTACAATTCCTGAATGTGCAACAATTTTTCTTTACCTTCCTGTAAGCATGAGAAATGCTGGACTAGTGCCAATGTCTATGCTATCATGCTAATTTCATCGACCTATTGATGCACTTCCCTAAGTTCCATGCTCAACTTTTGTAGTGTAGGATCCTCCTACAATGTATCCTAGAGGCCGAGTGCCTAAGTGAAGAGCCTATATCACCCTTGAACAGTGACATCTAGTTGAGCGATGGATTATATAATTGTCATGTTCCTCTATTCCCAAACCTCGGGCAGTGTGGTCGGCTGCAACTTCAAATGCAGCTTAGCTATCTGCATTCGAAGATCGAAAGTCACCTTGTCGACCTTCTCCTTTGAAGCACACACTCTAGCAGCCAATTTCCTTACCTTGGCTAAGGCCTCTGAATCATCAGGTATACCCAAATCAGGCACGGATCTGCAGGCCTTCTCGATAGTTGTGACCAGGTTCTAATGTTGTGTGCGCAACTCCTCCTCCTCCTGTAGGGCCTAAGTATTTTCTACAAAAATTTGTTGGCTATTGACTTTGAACTGACTGACGGTAGTGAGTGCACATTGTTCTCCAATTTGTAGCTCATCAGTGAACCCCTGATGTAGCGCATGAAGGGACTCATGCAATAGCATGGCAAGGTTGAGCCCCATGTCTTTCACCATGTGAAGCACCATGCGATGCTCATTTGTCTCCATGCAGAATGACCCTTTAGTTAAAGGAAAGAATCTGACATCCTGAGGCCAATCAATCTCTAATACTACACTCCCCTGTATCAAGCTTGCTTGCTTGTTGCTCTCCTTCCTGACATCTACCTGAATTCTATTTGCCTGGGTCTGTAACTCGCACAAATCCTTCTAGATGCCCCTAAGCATCTTCATGTATTGTTGCTAGAATATTTATAGCACCTCTGTCATGGTGTCCCACATTTTTTTCCACTCTCATTAAGATCTCCCTCTGTTAGCACCATGGGATCAACATGCGTCTGCTTATCAAACTTTTGCTTCTTCCACTGCCCACCTTTCTACTGCTGTGCATGCTTCTTCAGGATGAAAGGAGTGGTTTTCTCCTCACTACCACTGCCTCCTTGCTATGACAACAATTTCTCATCAGTGTGGGGGGAAGCAAACTTCTCGCTTTCCTCTAGATCCTCATATTTGCATTCTACCTACACTTTTTCAGGGCCTTCTCCATACAGGCCTTCTCTGTAGTTAGTATAGAAGCCTCCTTCCTCTTTTGCTCAGCCAATGTGCACGCATCTTTTTGAGTGACATTCTTTCGCTTCTATACACTATACCTTCATGTGCATGTGCTTGTTCCATCATCTAACGTCGTAGGCGTGCACCATTCCCATGGCCAAAACCCAACAACTTCTTGGATATTTGTGTCCATCACCATACAAGGAAATGGGTGCCATTTCTTCTCAGTGTCTTTGCGCGATTTGATCACGACCCTATGAAAATTAGCTTTGAATTCTCCATAAGTTGATAGCTACAATTACAAGGTGGGAGACAACCTTGGACATTGGTTAACTTCCATATGTATGTCCATCTCCATCAGAACCCAAAATATCTTTGTCTCCTTAACACGCTCTGGATCTTTGGAGGTCCATAACAAGGCAAATCATGCTAACTCAATCAATTCTTCTTTGTGCAGAGGAAATTGGCTATCCTTCAGTAACCTCCAAGCAACCAAAACAATCAACAACAATAGTCAGGCATAATTCAATGGCTTTCTCTTTTCCTGAGCCTCATATAAGTTCACGAGGAACTCCTAACATAGATATTTGGCCTAGTTGTATTGAACCCCATTTGTGCACTGAGACGTGAGAAAAATGACGGGCATTAGAACTTCATCTGCATGGAATTTTCTTATTACTTTACCTGCTAGATTATGGGTATCCAACTATATTGTCGGGTCTGATATGGAGGTGATAGAGTACCCTCGTGACTTCTTTATCAGACCAAACTCCTTCTTCATATTATCTGCCAACTCTTTCTCTCCAATTTTTCCTCCAAACTCCTTGGCAAGGTTCGCACCTTTGTAAGGTAACCTAGTTATCCTATGGATCAACATGTCAATGATAGCGATAGGCACCCATCATGCACTAGCACAAGGATCTGGTACACACAGACCATATTAATGGGGGTATGCTGATAATGTGGCACTGGCAACAGATTGAGCAACCCTGACTGCTCAACATCGCACACCCACTTCATGGGGTCCAAAATTGTAACCCCCATGTCATCATAGTAGGTTTTCTACATATACTTGTGAGTGGCCAAGTGCAGAAAATTTTTGTAGTCCCCTAGTCCCAATCTTCCATTTTACGTAGTGGAATGCGTGCCAGCCTATGACCCTAGAACACAACTTTCTTATGCAGTAAAAGTGTTGACATTGAAAAATTCCTCATATCAGGATCCTTCATGACCTTAGCTTTTCCCTTCCACAGAGGGATATACTAGGGAAGCCTTGTTATAGACTCCACCCCTTTAGCATCAATATCCTTGATACCTTGGAATTCCTCCTCTTCTAGGTGCACTATTATTTCTGGTTGCTTATCCTTTTTTTGCTTTGCCTGTGTCTCGTCAAGATTCCTCGGTGATGCACGCACTAGCACTAGATTAATGTTTAATAACATCTTTCACCTCTCTAAAAAGCACATCTTGGTTGTACACAACCTTCCTTGTTACTAGGTTCGAAATATTATAACCCTTTAAACCATGCTTATACCCAATAAAGATGCTTTTTTCAAATTTACTATCCAACTTTGTTCTTTTCTCCTTTGGAACATGTACATATGCATCACATCCAAATACAATCAAATTTGAAAGAGAGGGTTTCTTACTAGTCCATACCTCTTATGGAGTCTTATCATCTAACGCTGATGAAGGTGATCTGTTGACTATGTAACATGCTGTCTCCACCGCCTCTGCCCAAAATTATTCTCCTAACTGAGCATCACTGAGCATGCTTCTTTCCCTTTCCATCAACATCTTGTTCATCATTTCGACAACTCCATTTTTCTCAGGTGTGTATGGAGTAGCCTTCTGCCATGCTATACCACACTTCTTATAGAATTCTTCAAATACCTTCTTGTAAAACTCTCCACCATTATCTTGTTCTCTAACTGGTTTTCCACTAGAGCCTTAAATTATTTAAACCTGTCAAATACATTAGGTTTCTTCTTAAGGAAATATATCCATTTATTCCTTGATAAGTCATCTATAAATGATACATAGTACACAAACTTACCCAATGATGGAGCCTTCATAGGTCCAAACACATCACTGTGCACAAGCCCTAATATATGTTTTTCCCTCTTACCACTAGAGGGGAAACTCACCAGATTATGCTTCCCATATACACAATTTTCAGAGAAATCAAAATCCAGAGAGCTATTATTCATACCTTCTACCATTCCTTTACCATGAAGTATTCAAAGGCCCTTCTCTCTAATATGTCCAAGCCTTTGATGCCATACCATGGTCTTTTCTCGAGAGACCACTATATTTTCTACTCCACTTTTAGGAACCAAAGAACTGTTGCACCCATCAATAATAGTGCTACCGTGTAGCTTGTATAGAGTTCCAATCTGAACTCCCCACATCAAAACTAGTGCTCCCTGAACCATCTTGCAGGTATCTGTCTCGAACATTATTTTTAAAACTGCATCATCTAGCTTGCTTACAGAAATCAGATTTCTGGCTAATGTAAGAATATGCAGAACACCCGGAAGTGTTTTAATCCTTCCACCTTACAACTTCAACTTGAATTTTCCATGACCAACGATTCTAGCCTTCCTGTCATCCCGCAAGAAGACATACCACCATCATATTTCTCATACTTACAAACCCACTCTCTATGGGGAGCGAAGTGAAAGGATGCACTTGAGTCAATCAACCATACCTCATGATCTAAATATGTACTTGAATAAGTCAAGTACACATCGCCACCTTCATTTGAGGTGGTTTTCGCCTCTGTAGAAGGAGGATCATTAGATCCCTTTCCTTTGTCAGGTGTTTTAGATTTACAGTCCCTTTTGTAGTGCCCTTCCTTTTCGCATTTCCAACGGACCTTTATAGGTTTTCCTGGAGATTTAGATCTCCCTCTAGATTTAGATCTCCCACTCGATGACTTATTTTTGTTTCTGTTATGGGACCGTCCTTGTACAAGCAAGGCATCACCATTCTGTCTCTCCATATTTTTTCATCTCATCTCCTCTGTCAACAAGGATGAGACTATTTCATCAAACTACAAGGCATTTTCATTGATACCTATTGCAATAACCAGAGTATCCAACGAATCTGGTAGAGAACACAACAAACTGATGCACTTATCTTCATCTAAAATTTTAATTTCAACAAATAATAACTGACTTACCACAGTATTAAATGCATTCAGATGCTCTGTCACTGAGTCTCCATCTTTCATCCTCATGTTATATAGGTTTTTCCATAGGAACAATTTATTCACCAGAGACTTAGATTGTTACAAAGTCCCTAAATTGTCCCACAAAGCCTTCGCCATAGCTTCCCCTAGTACAATTAGCAATATTGAATCTGAGACACACAATCGTATTGTGCTCTTTGCCTTCTGATCTAACTTCCTCCATTCTTCATCGGACACTCCCATTGGTTTAGTACTTGGATCTACCAGGACCCACTAATCTTTATCTACCAATAGATCCTCCATCTTGATTTTCCATAACTCAAAACTCTGTCCATTAAATTTATTGATCTCTATCTTTCCACTACTCGCCATCTTCTTTCACCACCACAATCAATCCCGCATATCTCCCACTGAACAAGGTTTACCATAGGCCCGAGTGAAGCCCCTCAGCAACAAAGGCATCCCCTTGAAGCCAAAACAACTCTGATACCAAATGTAGGTTTTAACCCCTTACAGAAATTACCTGCTTACGAATTCTAAAACACAAAAAAGAAACAATGCAAGAGCATAACACATAAAACACACGTACACAAAGATTTTCCCCTTGATCCAAAAACTGAGACTACTATCTTGATTTTTCACTATGTTCTTTCAATGTTACAATACATATATATACATGCTGAAGCATCCAATACCATGGAACAAAAACCATTGCGCCCAAAACCATGTGTGAAAACCATGCACAAAACCATAGCTACATCCACCTACCCAATATAGGGTCCAAAACAAATTTCCCCAAGGCACTGCCCCAGACCCCATAGAGGGTGGCTAACTGCCCCCCTCAAACCCCCAGACACCCCCCCGCTGTGCAATCAGTACAACAAAGGGGGGGCTCCGCTACCCCTCTAACCCCCCAATTTAACTACGGGGTCTAGTCATGGAAAGAATATAACACAACCCAACAGACTCCTTAACAAACTCTGGATCTTTTGTGATCCATAACGAGGCAAACCACACTGCCTCAGCCAATTCTTCTCTGTGGGAAGGAAATTGGTTATCCTCTGGTAACTTCCAAGCAACCAAAACAATCAACAACAACAGTCGGGCCTAATCAAATGGCCTTCTCTCATCCTGGGCGTCATGGAAGTCCACGAGGAACTCCTAACATAGATAATTGGCCTAGTTGTACTAAGCCCCCTTCGTGCACTGATATGCGAGAAAAATGACCAGCGTCAGAACTTTTTCCACGTGGAATTTTCTTATTACTTTGCTTGCTAGAATATGGGTAGCTAACTGTACTGTCAGGTCTGATATGGAGGTGATAGAGTACCCTCGTGACTTTTTTATCAAACCAAACTCCTTCTTCATCTTATCTACCAACATTTTCTCTCCAGTCTTTTCTCCAAACTCCTTGGCAGGGTTTGCACCTTTGTAAGGTAACTTACTGATCCTATGGATCAACATGTTGGTGATAGGGATAGGCTCTCCTAGCCATAGGTACCTGTCATGCACCACCACAAGGATCTGGCGCACACAGACCATATTAATGGGGGTATGGTGATAATGTGGCAGTAACAACAGATTAAGAAACCCTGATTGCTCAACACCGTACACCCACTTCATGGGCTCCAAAATCGTAACTCCTGTGTCATCATAGTAGGTTTTCTACATATACTTGTGAGTCACCAAGTGCAAAAACTTTGTGTGGTCCACGATGTCCCAATCCTCCATTTTAAGTAGTGGAATGCACACCAGACTATGACCCTTGAACACAACTTTCTTAGGTAGTAAAGTTGTTGACACTAAAAAATTCCCCGTATCAAGATCCTTCGTGAGCTTAGCCTTTCTCTTCCCTGCAGGGATATACTCGGGAAGCCTCATCATAGGCCCTGCCCCTTCGGCATTAATATCCTCGATACCTTGGAATTCCTCCTCTTTTAGGTCCACTACCATTTCTGGTTTCTTATCCCTTTTATGCTTTTCCTGTGTCTTGTTACGCTTCCTTGGTAACGTGCACACTGGCACCATCTTCTTTGGATTTTCCTTCACGACTAGTTACTTTTCTTTCATAGCAAGTTGTTTTTCTTTCACAAAAGTCTATTTTTTCCTAGGAAACCTAGGCACTGTGGGCACAATAGGGGTAGCCTCCATACTTGACACATCTGGTCATGGTGCATCAGTCATAGCTGCTTCCAAACATAGGGCTTCAGCAGGGTTACTGGCATTCATTTTCTCAATGAATAACTCTTGGTCTTGTGCAAAATAGTTCACAAACAGTGGGTGCGACAAACATTTCTCCCAGAATGCTTGGCTCATATGCAACAAACAACAAAATTCACCAACAAGCCTTAGAGTGCAAAGTGTTCTCTGTTGAACCGACATGCATAATTTATAGGGGGATTTGAATTCAAATTCGACCATTCCCCCCAAATTCTAATAATAAATGTTTTTTTGGTAGCAGATATTCAAATATTTTTGCCCTCATTGCCGCCACCCTGCTCCTCTTAACCACTTTCTAGCTGTCAAATCATGAATAGTAACTCCAATGGTCATTTTGCTACTGGGCAGCATAGTACCTTCCCCTATGACACAACTTCCTGAGCGTAACTTCATTTGTTGCATCTTCATCACTCTCCATGAAACCTGCTTGCTGCCTCATCCTCCAAGCCGGGTAGTTTAGTTTATAGTCTCGTAGTGCCTTGCAACTACTTGGAGCACTAAGACTATCCTACTGCCATATATTCATTGCGCAGGATCCCCTGTATACAACTTCAACCTACTTCCATTCACTCTCCCCAGGAAGGGTTCCCTATTTAGCTTCGAGAGCTAAACTGCACTGCCATCTATAATTTCTTTGACAATATATGGCCCTAACTAATGCATCTCGAATTTACCTGGAGATTTTGTAAAATTACTATCATATAACAGGACAAGATCGTTTTACCTTGTATGTGTGAAGTTTGATATGGTGAACATGCCATGATTTTTCACGTTCCTTCTGTACTTGTTGATGGAATCCTACCAAAAATTGGTCTTCTTCGAGCTCCATGAGTTGAGCGAGCCATTCTTCCAAGGCCTCGCGATCTACCATATTTGTCAAAGCTGCTATGCATAAACTAGGCATAATGTATTCCATCGACATTACGGCTTCAACCCCATAGACCAATCTGATCGACGTTCATCATGTCATCTTCTTACAAGTAGTCCTATAAGCCCATAACACTATAGGTACATGTACATCCCAGTCATTTCACTCCATGTTGCAGATCTTCGTCAATGCATTCTTCAAAATCTTGTTAAAGGATTCAACAATTTAGTTTGTCTGTGGGTTATATTGTGTACTCTTTTGATGGTAGACCTGAAATTCCTCAGTCAATGCACTGATTGTTTCACACAGAAAGTGCATACCCCTATCACTCATCAACACTTTTGGGAATCCAAATCTTGTTAAGACATACTCAAACAAGAATTTTATTGTCGTAGGCCCTATACAATCCTTGACAGGCTATTCTTATGCTCATCTAGTTAGATATTACGTTGCAATGATAATATAGTGCGTGCCTGTTTTATTTCTAGGGGTGTTACACAAAAATATCGTCACCATGACTATTTGCAGTCAGTATGGGTCTATCATCACTTATATTGGCCTCCTAAGCAAGTCTCAGACCTTAGCCCTTCATGTCAAGCTTTGCAAATGAGAGAAAGACATTGAAATCCAATAAAACTCTGGTTCCGCACTTTCTCTCACTTTTGCCTGCGGGCCCACACTCTTTATTCATATTACCTGCGTATCTGCACGCTCTGTTTGTAAGGGGGTGGGTGCGTACCCCTGTAAAAGTAAAAAAGGCGCAAGTTTATTCTAAAAACTCACTTTGGGTTAATTCTAGATGTTTCTAGAAGGAATTTTTATGTGGATTGTTCGCTCCAAGGTGGTTCATGCATCCCAAAAGAGAAGGAGCTAATCCCTTAATAGGAGGAGCCATCCCTTTGAAGGAGGGATTTATCCCTTTGAAGGAGGACCTAGTAACTTCCTTCGATTACACTATAAATTAAGGCATTGGGTCAGTTGCTGGAGAGGTTAGAAGCTGAACATTTTTTAGGGTAAATGCTGATGGAATTGGGACTTCCTAGTTAAACTTGAGAGGAGAGATCACATACCTTTTGGTTTCATTGGAAAGTGAGTGAAACTTGTCAAAGTAGAGGAGACTTCTTGTCGGACCCTGGGAGGAGCTTGTACAACATCAAGGCACAGGTTGTAAAGTTCTTCTTTCATTTGAATTAATACAATCAAATTCATTTTTCTCAACAAATTGTCTTATGCGGTTTGTTTCATAATATCGTTGATCATTATGATGAATATGCTTTGATATTGGCTTTTCAGGTGCTATTTAATTTGTTTTCTTGTTTGTGTTTGCAAACTTACACTTCAAGGAAGCTCATTTGGAGCGAGGGAGAAAGGCTTCCACAAACTTGCATTGGACCCAAGGTAGGCCTAAAAAACTTGTTTGCCTTTGTTTTTAATTGCATATTTAGAGAAAGATAGTTTTTGATTGGCTTGCTTGTCACTAGATATCTTTAGATACTAGGAAGGTCGATCTTTTCTGCAACCTCGACTCATTCCGTGTGACAAAATGGCGACTCCGCTGGGGACTTGATTTTTTTCCTTGTTTTTACTTTGACCTGAGAAACTTGTCTTTTTGTTTCTGTTTTTAGCTTGTTGTGTGTGGAATTGGGTGGATTTAGTGGATCTAGGTTTTTTTTTGCTTTTCATTACTTTAGGAGAAGCCTGCACCCTGTGCTTGTATCACATTGCGTACTTCTACGCATGTTTACTTTGCACACAGAGCGTGCATGCACCTGTGCAAACTCTGAACCTGCAAACCCTGCTAAACTTTTGAAAAACTTAAATTTTACTCCTTCAATTAGTTTTATTTTGTTTTAGATGTTGTTATCCTCTACCCAGACCTGCATGTGACTTGTTAAAAGATTTCCTTGGTTTAATTCAATTAGTGTTATGGTTTTAGGTGAAATTCCTAGAAGTTTTGGTTGTCGGTCTTGATTTTCATTTCGGTCGTGTAGTAGCTCAGAGCTTAGAAGCGTAGAAGCCTCAGATCACCTTGGTTTTTACTGGCCTTCTTATGAGTCTGACCATTTGCAAAATCTACCTTTGTTGAGCAATCCATCTTGTGTTTTCTCTTTGCGAAACTTCGAAAAAGCTTTTGTTAAAAGTTTGGATTTCATTTTTACAAAAGAAAACAAAAAATTACTTGTTTTTTGACTGATTTGTGATTCTGGACAAGTTAGTCCTTGGTTTTCTTATCGCCAAGTAAAACATCCTTAAAAAACAAAACATCTTGTAAGCTTTTACTTCAAGTAGTTTTTTTTTATAGTTCGTAGATCTTAAGATTTGCTTTATTCATAGTTTTCTCAATATTTGCTTTAGTTATAGTTTTGAGTGCTTTTATAAAAATATAAAAATCTCTTTTGAAAAAGTTTGTTTTGGTAGCATTTGAGCGTTTGAATGAAAAGGGAAATTCTTGTGAAAATAACTAGTTGTCTCGTTTTGAGTGCATTGGAACAAAAACTCTTCTTTTAATTTGT